>JAEIIF010057126.1:0-26432 GCA_018874455.1 Drosophila trapezifrons | reverse complement strand
ACCATCTTAAGAAGAAAACCAGAACAGCTGTCAGTCTCGACCAATTATTATCGGTTATCGTAAATAATTTTTGTTTTTCGGGCCGGAAAATATTTTACAAGCAGTCTGGGTGCCGGCTAAGTTAGCTCTCACATTCACACGATAGAGAACCAAATTTTCTTAGCCGGAACTTTATCTGGCCTCCACATTTTGACAGGAACGGTAGAAAACGGCCCTTAAGGGGTTAAGGCCCCTAGATTTCTTTAAAAACCTTCATAGAAATTCATAGAAACTTACCGCTTATGCTCCCTCTGCTGGGCACTGCTGAGATCCTGAGCCGGGTAGTAATCCTGTCGCCAGTCGGGGTTGTAGCCTCCAGAGAACTGGTTCCTAAAGTACCGCTGCGAAATGTCCCCATAAACCTGTAGTTCATTATATATATTCTTAAATATAGAATAAAGGGCCATAAGGTTGTATATACTTACCGACTCACTCCACGAGTTTTCGATGTCACAGTTGCTCTCCTGCTCGGAGATCTCACCCTTGGCGGGCATCTTTTCATCGGTGCGAATGTTGAGGCCACCCACCAAGCTGCTCTCCGTGCCAGCACCGGCGAACGAGGATGAGGTGGTGGATGTAGAGGCGGAGACCGAGGGCAGGTTGCTGCTGCTGCTTAGCTGCTCCCGCTTGCAGGCGTCCAAGTCCAGATACTTGGCTTCCTCGTCCAGCGCCACACTGCAGCAATCGACGGCCGCCAAGGCGGCATTGAAGTTGGTGGGCTGGTGGCTGACCACATCCGTGTGGCTATGGTTGGAGGCCACCCCCGATACTCCCGATGCACCTGCTCCGCCCTGGATATGTGGATCGTTCTCCTGTTCCTGCTGGTACCACTGCAGCGACTGAGTCTTGGCCACCCGGAAGGTCGCATTCATCGAGTCGTGGTCCATGGAATTGCTGGAAGAGGAGGCCAAGGTGGCCGCATTGGTGGCATCGCTCACGCCGTGTTGTTGCTGCTGCTGCTGGTGCTGCCTGGAGAAGGGATTGAAGGGATAGGTGGCCGCGGTGGCCGTGTTGGTGGTCTGGTGGTAAAGGAAGTTAAAATCCGGCGGCTGCAGCGATGCCTGCACCTGGGCTGCTGAGGAGGCGTAGGAAGACGACGAGGATATCACAATCTCATCCACCTCCAGGTTGTTGTCGTCCGGCAGAATGTATTCCTCGCCAGGCTTCGACGACGCCGCCGCCTTGGAGCTGCTGGCAAAGACAGATCCAGCCGATGGGAATCCCGCACTGGCATTCACCACGAACGTGGTGCTGGACGCTGCCAGCTGTGGCGGCTGCTTGGAGTTGGCAAACTCTAAGAGCACCCGGGCATCGTCATCGTTGACCGCCGAATGATGGTGTTGGTGTATCTGCTGCTTGCGGCTGGTGGTCAGGTGCTTCTCCAGAATGCTGCTGCTGCTGCTTGTAGCTGGAGCCTCCAGAGTCTCACTCTTCACCTGCACCTGGCCCAGATCTCTTGATATGGATGGGTTGCTGCTGGAGGAGGAAGATGGGGTTGTGGTGTCAGTCTTTTTTGTTGTCGTCGCTGTCGCTGGTGCTGTAGCCTTTGGTTTGATGACTAATTTCTTGGGCCCGCGACTCTGGGCGGGCGTGGAGAAGCGCTGCGGTAGTAGCAACGTGTTGGGCTCCACCTCGACCTTCATGAGCGGCGGCTCGGTGAGATCCTCGGCGGATCCGCCTCCATCAGTTCCCGGTGTCGTAGCCGTCGTATTCGCTGTGCTGGCCATGCGAATGACGCTGGTGGTGCCGTGCTCCAAGCTGGGCTTCTGCTCCAGCTGCTGCGCCGCAGGATCGTTGTCGTACTCGTCCAGGGGCTCCTCCTTCTCCACCTTGACGAGGGGAATGGGAGCCACAGCGGCAAAGGGACGCCCGGCCCCAATGCGACTGGAGGCCACAATGTTGCCCATCAGATCTAGATACTCATTCATATTGAGCGGCACATCGCTGAGCACTGTGATCCGATTCTTTTTCGACTTGGTTGTCGTGGAGGTGGTGGAGTTCGAGGCGGAGTTGGAGGCTGAATTGGAATGAGTATCTGCCAAATTGGTGGACGTAGCGGCGGCTACAGCAGCTGCAGAGCTGGTAGAGGGAACGGTGCAAAGCGGAGGTGGAGCGGAGGTTGTCGTCGTGGCCAGCGGCTCCTGCTTACGCTCCGCTTCTGACTCACTCTCGCAGCCACTGCTAATGCTCATAAACTCTTCCTCCTCGTCCGAGACGCGCTTGGAGCTTCGCTTGGGCTTGGCCTTTCGCGACTTTTTCGTTGTTTTGTTCATATTCCGACTGCGGCTATTCTCCTCCCGCTCATCGTCCCCGTCTACTTCCTCCTCTGGCGGAGCTTCATGGTCGTCGTCGTCCTCTTCCTCCTCCTCCTCGTCTTCTTCGTCTTCATCGTCATCGTGTATGTGCAGGACACTCGGCGGAGATTGGTAAATGCGCTCAATCACAGAGAACTCACCGTCCTCCTTCTCCACACACTCCACAATATGCTTCGGCGTCTCCTGGACAATGAAGTCACCATTCTCCCGCTCCAGGTAGTGGGCCACCGGTGATTCCGCAAAGCGCAGAACCGAAGAGGCGCTGGACGAGGCTGGCGAGGCGCAGGCCACGGCCGCCGCAGCATTGAGGAGCGCTCCAAAGGGTGAGTTTGTTTGCCGATTGCCGCGATTCCCAGATCCAGCGGTGGATCCAGAGTTGGAAGCAGAGCTAGAGCTGCAGCTGCTGCTGACACCCGATCCGTAAGTCTGCAAGCTCAGTGGCTGGTGCTGCTGCTGCTGCAATCTTGAGGAGGAGGATGTAGAAAACTGCTGCTGGTGGGTCAGCTGCTGCGAATGGGGATGGGGATGTTGGTGGCTCTGATGATTCTGCTGATGCTGCCCCAGACTATGAATCGATGCCGTTGCCTGTGACTGTGGCGGTGGTGGTGGGGGATTCAGGAATACTTCCGTATGCGCCTTGCCAGGCTGCTTTCCAGCTGCAGTTGATATCGAAGCTCCTGCTGCTGTTGTCGTCGGTGGTGCCAGGGTTAGGTTGTGCTGCCCGGTCACGTGGGGTTGCTGTGACTGCTGCTGCTGCAGCTGCTGTTGATGTGGCTGCTGCTTGATTTGGTTGTGCTGAGATCGTATTTGACTGATGGCGGCTCCATAGGCGGGAGGTGGTTTCTGGTGCGATTGCTGCGGCTGCGACTGCGATGGAGCTGGCGTCGGCTGCTGCTGCTGTTGCTGCGTAAAGAGCTGCGATAAGAGGGGAGTAACAAAAGGTAATTATTATCAGTTGAAAAATAGGTTTGCTTGTGAGGTTATCCTTGTAAAGACTATCTTAAACTCACCTGCAGCGGCGGTGGCGGCGGCAAAGCGTTGGCATAGGTATACTTCAGGGCATTCTGCTGCTGTTGTTGCTGCTGATGCTGATGTTGCTGCTGTTGCTGCTGCTGCTGCTGATGGTTAAAGTGGGCCTGCTGCTGATGACTGGCGAGGAAGTGCTGCTGCGCAACCTGTGGTATAACCAGCGTGGCTGCGTTGGTGCCAGCAACACCACGCCCAAAGCCCGACTGCTGCTGTTGCTGCTGCTGGTTGAAGCGATAATCCGGAGCGACCAGCGACGGCTGGTACAGTGTGGACACGCTGCTTGTGGTGGGATGTGCGGATGTGTTGGCTCGCGCCTCAGTCGTGGGCGGTGCGCATTTCAGTGCTTTCATCGGTGGATTGCTCAGTTTGCTGCTACTGCTTCTGGTGCTGCTGCTGCTGCTACTTGCAGAGGGGGATGTCGAGGAGGGTGCGGTGATGGCGGCAGAGAGCGGCGGCGGTGGCGGTGCTGGCGGCACCACTGGCATTGCAGCTGATATGGTTTTGGACATCGCCGGTGGGCTGGTGGCCACAACTGGTTTGACATCGTCACCTTGGGGCGACAATACGACGGTGGTCTTATCGTCTGCCATGCTGGTTTCTCCGCCACCAGACCCTCCTCCTCCACCACCAGCTCTAGAGCCTCCTGCCAGCATAGCGGCGGCCAGGGCACTGCCCATGCTGTTGTTGCCGCTACCGACAATCGTCATCTGGACCAGCGCTTTGATCACCTGCTCCTTGGGATGGGTCTCCAGGTGATCGGAGAGATTCATACCCGCATGCAGGTACAGGGTGCACACGGGGCACTGAACGCTGTTGTCGACCATGGTGGCGGCTTTGATTTTGCCCTTTGTTTCGTTCTCTCGGTGGCTGCTCCTCTCCTGCTCTCTCTCTGGCTGGCTGCTAACTTCGCTCTCTAGTGCGACGACGGTTGTCTGGATGGACTGCCGCTCAGAGTCATAAAACAGCGTGTTCCCTTGGCGTAGCGGCCATCGTGCTCAATCCTCTGGTGATCCGACTCGGGCGAGCTGCAAATGGAAAACAGAGAAAGGAATGTCAGAATGCAAAAGCCAGACCCAAAGCTCTAATCCGCGCTCTGATATCAGCGCCTCCGGTAGGTAAGCTGATACACGAAGAATGCACAGTTCGGTTATCCAGCGGATCGGTTGACCGAGGAATGCGTGAAGCGTAATCTTCACATAAAGGAGGGGCGTTCACCAACCCAATCAATATTATAGAGGGTGGAGGAGGAGCGTTTGGAAAGGATTATAGTTATTAAATGATCTAATTTGGTATCATATATGGTTTTCGATTACTAATTATTTTTTGGATTCATTATGTTTTACCAAAATTAGCTAACTATGATTATTTTGTACTATAAATTGTAGTTTAAATATCAAATTACAATGAATTCTGAATTCGTTGAATAATAATTCCAGAAAAGAGTCTAGTCCTTCTAAAGCACTAGGTAATTAGTTTTAATCTTTTATATTTTAATTTTTAATATTTTTATGAAGTAATTTGTGTAATAAAAGGATAAACACTTAAAGATTCCAATTTAAGAGAAAGCAAGCAGTGGAAT
Source organism: Drosophila trapezifrons (assembly GCA_018874455.1). Classification (NCBI taxonomy): domain Eukaryota; kingdom Metazoa; phylum Arthropoda; class Insecta; order Diptera; family Drosophilidae; genus Drosophila; species Drosophila trapezifrons. The sequence goes on along the minus strand of JAEIIF010057126.1, from coordinate 21,470 downwards.
ATTAGCCACAAGGATGCGACTCCAGGGCAGCGAGAAGAGGCCAGCTGGAAGACTTGAGCAATGGCGGATTGGAATGCCGGCCCCGAGAGGAGTGCGACCACTTCTGGAGCAGCTTTTTTTATTCGCTGGAAAAGGGCGACTCGCAAGAGTCACAGGAAATATCGGAGGAAGCGGAGGCAACGACCCAGCCCGATGACGAGTTGTATTGGCTCTTTTTGTTTCTGCTTTTGCCTGCTGCTGGTTCAGCCAACTCTTGCTTTTATTTATAGTACAAATATTGTAGCTAGCTTTTTGTTTTTTGTTTTTTTCGGCTGAACTTGGGGTCTGCAAGGGTTGCTCTTCATCCTGGCGGAGATGGGTGAAGATGAGAGCAGGACAGGATGATGGGAGAAGGGCTGCACATGTACATCGTGAATAAACAGCGGCAAACAAATGTCTACGTCTGTTGCTATTGATTTTTCCTTTGCAAAGGTTACACACACACACACCGGCACACTCGCCCAAACACACAACACCTACACCTAGCACACACGAGAACACCGAAAAAAAAAAAAAAAAACAAAAAAGAGCAGAAAGTGCGTTGCATTTAATTTCGGGTTCAAGTTATAAGGTAATTCCAACAACAGCAAACCTTTTTCACTGTGTGTCGGCCAGTGCCGATGCCCGTGTATGTGTGCGTTTTAATGTCGCTGATCTTGCCACTTATTGTCCGATTTTTTTCTTCTTTTTTTAACGCTTTTCACTGCTGCTTCTGCTGTTTGTGCTTATTATGCTTATTATTACAGACAGACACACACGCGATTTAAAAATGCACATATTTCCGCTTTTGTTCGCCACCCATTGGAATCGATTTCGTCCATGGAACGAACGACAATTCCCGAGGAGAGGACGCCAGCTAATTACCAGTATCGATCGAGGGAGAAGAGAGTGAGAGAGAGAGACAGTGAGAGCAGACAAGCTGCTGCTCTGGGAGAGAGCCCCTATATATGTGTGGGGTATCCTTGAAATGAGTATGCACCTGCAACCGCTGGAGAGGAGTAGGGACTCCTGGCTCTCTTTCTGGTCGTCGCCTCGTTCAATGACACAGAAATCTTTCCTCTCGTCTTCTGCTTTGTGCGCTCCTTCTCCAATATACAAGCGAGCTTTTATATATGCGAGTACAACTGCGAGGCCATCGCTGCGTTTATCTCCATCTGTGTATGTGTGAGTGCGAATATGTGTTGGAGTGCGTGCGAGTATTTGTATGTGTGTGCGTGCGATTGCCTCGGCTACACACAAAGTACAATTTTCAAGCACGTTTCGGATGCACTTGGTCCGTATTTTCACTGCTATCGCTACGAAACCGAATGCATGCCTCCTTCAACTACACTTTGGCGTGCAATTCGATCATTTTGCTGCACTTTTCACTGGCTAAAAACCGTTTAATTCGTTTTCACCTTGCGACAAGAAAAATTACAACACCAGTAGAGCCAGCGTGACCGCGCCGATAAAAAATACTATTTGGCCCAACAATAAATACCAAATCTACCATTTATATTTTACAAAATACCATCAAAAATACTATGACTGAAACAAAATTTTTCAAGTCTTATTTTTTATTAAAATAACTATTTTATTTATTGTTTCTCTTTTTTTAACATCTAAAAGAATATAAAAACATTTTTTATTTCATTTTAATATTTTTTTCAAATTTTAAGAGTCTGTCAGGTAAATTGTATTCAACTGATAAAAATTTTGTTTAGCAACTTAAAAGTGTGAACAGTCTACTTTTGACTTAAATGTTTTTAAAGAACTTATATCATATATTTTATAGAACTTAAAAATTATATGACTTAAAAACTAAAAATTATTTGAACAAAAAAGCTATTTTACATTTTTCGAGGAACTTAAGTAATGTGAACAGTCTTTTTATGACTTAAACATGTACTCAAAAATTAAAAATTTTTTTTAAAAGTTCAATAGTGATCAGGGTTCAGGTGACTTAAACATGTATTAAAATAAATTTTTTAGGTTTCTTTAATGAAAATAAACAAATTATTCTTACTTTAATGAGAATTAACAAGATGTAACACCTTATTTGGTTTTTCTTCGGTTTCATCGTTTTCAAAATTTATGTTTTTAGACAGCATTTATGAGCATGCCTGATAATTAAGGCCTCCGTCAACATCTCTTAGACCTCGCCTAATGTAAAGCAAATTTGAAATATTTTCACATTTATACCTATTACGGGCTTTTGTTTTTATTGAATTGATTTCTGAAAGAAGTAGTTTCCATGAGGCATTCAAAACCGGCAAAATTAGAAGACTTTTAGCAAAATTTGGTAAGTTACTAAATTTTGAGCTATTGTTTTCATCATTTGCCCGGGCTGCTATCTTTGTATTTAAGTCCTGATACATTTATGTCATGTCTGTTGTTTTGCACATTTCCAACCATGAGTCGCTGTTTTCATTTCCAGGCGAGTCGGTATTTTCAAAACAGCGCACTTTATTTTTTTTGTAATTTATTACTTAATTATATTTTAATGTAGATTCCAACTTTAGTTCCTTTGGATACAGCACATTGAAATACATGCTTTCAATTGCTTAATTTAATTAATTAATTTGTTTTTAATGTTAAATGCTATAATCGATGTTTGTAGCCGTATCTCGGTATTTTTACTGTCGATGTTTTTATAGCTCAGCCCTGGTCTGGGACTTTTTCGGGGCAGGAAGAAGCAGAGCGTGCGGCCTTGCAGGGAAATTTAATTGTTTTCGGGACTCGACGTTTGCTGTGTTTTGTGCATTAAATAATAACAAATAGACGAAATGGCAGATAAAGCGCAGGAGCAGAGTATCATGGACAAGTCCATGCGGTCGGTGTTCGTAGGCAACATACCCTACGAGGCCACCGAGGAGAAGCTCAAGGAGATCTTCAGCGAAGTGGGCCCGGTGCTGTCGCTCAAGTGAGTCGTACGAGCTCCATATTTCGAGTCCTTGACTAAATCCTTATACTTGCAGGCTGGTGTTCGACCGGGAGAGCGGCAAGCCCAAGGGCTTCGGCTTCTGCGAGTACAAGGACCAGGAGACGGCTCTGAGTGCGATGCGGAATCTCAACGGCTACGAGATCGGTGGCCGGACGCTGCGCGTCGACAACGCGTGTACAGAGAAGTCGCGCATGGAGATGCAGCAGCTGCTTCAGGGCCCCCAGGTAGAAAACCCATACGGGGAGCCGTGCGAGCCCGAGGACGCCCCCGAGCTGATCACCAAGACGGTGGCCTCGCTGCCGCCGGAGCAAATGTACGAGCTGATGAAGCAGATGAAGCTGTGCATCGTCAGCAACCCGTCGGAGGCGCGCCAGATGCTCATGCTGAATCCGCAGTTGGCGTACGCCCTGCTCCAGGCCATGGTGGTCATGCGGATCGTGGACCCGCAGCAGGCGCTTGGCATGCTCTTCAAGGCCAACCAAATGCCGCCCGTTCTGGGCGGTAACCCGCACCAGGGATCCGGCGGGATATCCATGATGGGCCAGCAGCAGCAGCCGCAGCAACAACAACAGGTGCAGATTCCGCCGCAAGTGCAGATTCCCCAGCAGCAAATGCAGCAGTCGGCGCCACCGCCGCCCATGCCCGTGCCCGGACCTGGTTTCCCCAGCAATGTTCACTCCAACGATATCGACCTGCGCATGGTGCCGGGCGGACCCATGCCGCTGGATCCCCGCATGATGGCTCGCAGCATCGACCAGGACTTGCGGGGAGTGCTGCCCAATCCAGTGCCGCCGCCACTCATGGATCCCCGGACCCGTGCCCAGATGCCTGCCCAGCAGCAGCAGGGTCCTCCGCAGGCCCCGCCTGCTCCCTATCCCAGCGATCCGCGCCAACGTCCCATGGATCCACGGTTGAGGGCCGGACCTGGGCCGCAGCAGCAGCAGCCGCCGCAGGTGATTCCCCAGGCGCCGCCGCCGACTCAACAGCAACAAGCTGCCGCCCAGCAGCTGCAGAGCCGTTTGGGCGCACACGGAGTCCTACCCTCCGATGCCTCCGATCAGGAGAAGGCCGCTCTCATCATGCAGGTGCTACAGCTGTCCGACGAGCAGATTGCCCAGCTGCCATCCGAGCAAAGGGCTAGCATTCTAATGCTCAAGGAGCAGATCGCCAAGAGCACTCAGCGTTAATAATACATTTGTAATCATTGGAATCAAATAATAAAGCGAACATTTCTCACATCCGTACATATATTTTTTGGAATGGCGCCTGGTACAATCAGTGGGCGGAGACAAGGGTCTGGTGCAGCTTCTGCACTGTTGTGTTGAGCATCTGCCGCAAGACGTCGTCCTCGGCGCAGTGAACGGCCTGCCAGTTGTCAGAATTTTACATAAGAAAGGATAAGCTAGCATATCTCTCTCTATAGACACTCACCAGAGTCTCCAGATTGATCTCCGCTCGTTTGCCACTCACCGTCACCGGTAGCAGATCGCCCTTAAACATTTTGGGCACACAGGTATCGCCGAAGGTGTCCTGCAGGGTCTCGATAAGGCAGTCCCGGAACATTGAGTCCTCCGATTTGGTCTGCTTGGTGGCCCCCTTGAGGTTGGTGCCGCCCAGTTCCGATTGCATGATGCAGGCGAGAACCGCATCCGCGTAGACATCGTTCACATGCGTCGCCTGCCACTCCATGACGATGATCTTTTGCTCCACGGTCAACTCGATGCAGCCGAAGACTCGCAACTTGCGATCAGCCTCCACAACTTCCACACATCCGGCTCCGATTCGATCCAAGAGTATCTCCAGAGTGGCCAGTGAGCTGGCCCAGGGGATCGACTGGCGCTGTGTGACCACCGACATGCTCATGTCCGTGTATTCTGCGGAGGAGGTGTTATTAAGGAGATTTGTGAATGGAGGGACTCTAGGAATACTTACTGCCCAGATCGGAGGGAGCCAGCAGGTGGTACTTAAAGTCCCGCTTGACCAGCACTCCGGACAGCTTGCTCCCCACCTCGGGATTCTTTGCAGCCAGATTGCCCATCACCTTGGCGGTCTTTTCGCCCCTGAAGTAAAGATCGACGGCGTGCGTGTTGCGCGGATTGTAGAACTTAATATCGGTGCTGGCATCCGCCTCGTATTCTCGCTGCAAGGCCAACTTCAGACGCGACATCTCGTTCTGCTCGCCATGGACGAGCACCACATGCGTGGGCTTGAGCAGGCGGATAAACTCGCTGGTCTGCTGGTAGTCCGTGTGAGCCGAGAAGGAGATATAGTCCACGGACATGTTAAGCGGAAGCTTCTGCCCCGACAGCGTTGTGATCTCCTCCGGCTCGGAGAGTACGGTTTTGGCCAGGGTTCCCTCCACACAGTAGCCGGCAATGATGACTCCGTTCTTGGGATCCGTGCACCAGCTCTCGAAGAGTTCCCGCGACAATCCCGACTGCATCATTCCGGGCGAGGCCATAATAACGCAGGGACCTATGTCCTCAAAGTGATCGATGCCCTTCAGGTTGGAAATGTGCCTGAAAACGAACGGATTGTTCACAGCTATCTGCCGGCGGATGCGATCGTTCATGGCATTGATGTAGGTCTGGTAGACGGCCATGCACTTCTTGGCCAGCGAGGAGGCGTAGTAGATGGGAATCTCGTGCAGTTCTGGGTTCTGTGACCAGAATTCATCCAGGATGAGCAGTAGCTCCTGGGCGCGACCCAAGGCGAAGACAGGAATCAGGCATCTGCCGCCCTGCTGCACTGTCTTTTGCACTAGAGAAGTAAAACGGTTCTCTCGATCCTCGCGCTTCTCGTGGATGTGAGTGCCGTAGGTGGACTCTGTGATCAGAACGTCGGGCTTCATTGGTGGCACTTCGGCAGCCATCAAATGCCGATCCTCCTGTCGTGAAAAGTCTCCTGTGTACAGGATCTTAATGCCGGCAATTTCGATCATAAACATGGCAGCCCCAAGGACATGTCCAGCATTGTAGGCGCAGAAACGGACGCCCATTACATCCCGCTCCTCATGGAAGTTGATTGTCTCGATCTTCTCCATGGAGGCCTCCAGATCGGCCTCCGTGTAAAGCATCTGTTCGGTGGATATATTGCTGATCTTGATGTAGTCGGACAACATCCAGCGGTAGATGGCCTTAGTGGCGTGGGTCATAAAGCAGCGACCCTTGAAGCAGGTCTTCATCAGGAACCAGGGCAGAGCGCCACAGTGGTCCAAGTGGAAGCTGTCATACAAAAAGATCTTCTGTAAACATCTGAGATAATGAAATGCCAAGGCAATACGCACTGTGAAATGAACAGCAGGTCGATTTCGTCCGCCTCTATGAGATCCACATAGGGCAGGGCATCCATGCCGGACAACCCCGGGTGGATGCCGCAGTCGAGCATGATCTTCTTGCCCTTGAACTCCAGCATAATGCAGGAGCGTCCCACTTCCTGACCAGCTCCTCTGAAAAAAGAGCACATTTCACCACTTAGCTTCTTGGCTTTGATGCATCTGAGCCAAGTTTTTCTTACAGTGGTTTGATCTGGAGAAGATCGCTTTCCTCGTCCGGGACACGTGCATCACTTGTTGCTTGCGACATGATGATAAGAAGAGTGAAATAAACAACTAAACAAAATTCCGAAATTCGCCGGCAACAAAAAGCAAGGCGCTGTAGTGTGACCAAAGCATCACAGCAACCGATAAGTTATCGAGGAGTGGAATGGTTTGGTATTTAATTTCGATCTACAACAAAACATACTTTCTCAAAATGAAAAATGAACAGGAAAACGGCTACAAGCCAAATTAATAACAATTATTAATAAATAATTACAGCAAAATTCGTTCCAACTTAAACAACTGCCAACATCTGCGTTGTGTCGTCCCCTATGTGAGCTGGTCACACTGTTTGCCACACGAAAGACGAACAAATAAAGGAAAACTATTCTGGACAAATGGGAGCATCCAGCTATGATGGTAAGCCCTGGACGTTGACTCGAACTACTACCTTACTCACCTGTGATCGAAACTCCCTCCTTCAATCCTCCTGCACAGTTCTGCGCAAGAGCGCAAGAAGCCTGGAAAATGAGATCGACCTGAAGCTGGTGGCTTTCAGCAAAATCGGAGCAGGCAGCGGCGGAGGCGGAAGCAGTGGCGGTGGCGGTGGCCTGGGAGGTAGCAGTGGTGCCGTTGACACATCACCGCTCCTGGGCGAGCATGTCTTTGACTCGCTGTCAGAGGAGATCGAGCAGATGCTGGAGAAGGTGAGTTATGGACCTCTGGGATTTCCCTGTACCCCGGAATGAAGCACTAAACCATTCCGATTCCAGTTATCTTCGCTGAATGAGTCCATGTCGGACCTTCCCGCCTCGGGAGCTGCCGCTATGCACACACTGCAAAGGCACCGGGAGATCCTTCAGGGCTATCGACAGGAGTTCAACAAGATTTGCGCCAATCACACGATGCGCATCGAGCGCGAGGAGCTGCTCCGTGGCTCTGGTCTGGCCACCAGCTCTGGCAGCCCCTCCATTTCGGGTCTTAGTCGGCGGGAAATGTACCTGAAGGAAAGCGGCCACCTGAACAGTGCCAGTCACTTGGTGAACGATCAGATCAACATCGCCATCGAGACGCGCGACCACCTGCATGCTCAGCGACAGGCCTTTAAGAGGCTGCAGACGCGCTTCAACGACATCTCCAATCGGTTCCCGCTGATTTCCAGGTTAGCAGATGTAACAAACCTATATAAAACTTCTATATATTCGCCTCTCGAATTGTCATTGCCTATCGCCGAATATGACTCATTGCGGTTTTGTACGCTTTATACGCGGTCTATGCACTAAAACCCTTTGCTCTTGCTACGTATCTCTTCTTTTTGGGCTACGGAATGTTCCCAGTTGAACTCTCCAAGCCAGTCAATGACATTGAGAGTCTCCAAATGAGCAAATAAAAGAAATTATCAGCGTTAGAGGGGTTTAAGTGTTTAAGAATAAATAATAAATTCCTTAAGGTAAGCTACAAATTATTAATTTAGCTTTTCTGATCATTTCAGTCTCATTCAGCGCATCAATATCAAGAAGCGACGCGATTCACTGATCCTGGGCGCTGTAATTGGCTTCTGTGTGATCCTGTTGCTGATCTATGCCTTCAACTAGCGACATCCCAGCCGAGACTTGGCCAAAGATATAGAGCTTGCACTCAACTCCATTACAGACAATTGCAATTTTCTTTTGTTTTCCCGCGACGCGGTATATTCGGTGTATGATTAACTTGTGATAGCAATAAAATGTATTATATAAGACGAATACAGCAGTCTTGGCTTTTTGTTTCGGTCAGTAACCATTCGTTTCAGTTCCAAACAGCACATAAAAGCAGCAATATATATATTCTGAACTAAACTAACTCAACCTTGCAAAGATGGCCGATAACCCAACCGAGGAAGCACCGACAGCAGCTCCTGCTGACGAGCCTGCAGCTCCTGCTGAGGAGCCTGCAGCTCCTGCTGACAAGACTGCAGCTCCTGCTGACAAGACTGCAGCTCCTGCTGACAAGACTGCAGCTCCTGCTGACGAGGCTCCAGCTCCTGCTGACAAGACTGCAGCTCCTGCTGACGAGGCTGCAGCTCCCATAGAAGCTCCCTTTTCGGAGGCAATTCCCCCAGAGACCGCCGCAGAAGTGTACGGAGAGACCGAGATAGTTGAGGGAGCTGAGGAGCATCCCCGTGCCGATGGAGAGGAGCAGCCAGTGGAAGAAGGTGAAAAGCCGAGGGATGATGGTCAGGAGGCTGAAAAAAAACCCAAGGGTCCCTTGACCGCCGAAGAACGAAAGCGCCTGAAGCTCGAGAAGATTAAGAAAATGCTCGACTTAGAGAAGGCGGCCACGAAGGATGCCTTGAAGGCCGCTCAGGCGGCAGAGGCGGCTGAGGCTCAGGCGAAAGCTAAGAAGCTAAGGGACGAGGGGGAAGGCTCCCACGAAAGCTACCAATCGCTGGCGTCCGAGGGCGAGGGGGAGTCGGCTGACGAACTCGAAGATCTGAAGACCATGCTCAATGACCTTGACAATATAGAACCGCCGGCGCCGGCAGATAGCGATGACGAGGATGAGGAGTCGGTCACCAGCGAGGAAACGCCCCTGCCCAGGTTGGATGACTCGATGAAGGGAGGGTTCCTTCGTGAATTCGAGAGCTTACCCAGCATCTCGGACTTAATGCTGACTTCGGAACCGGTTTCGGAGGCAGAGCCAGAGCCCGTTGTCGAGAAGAGCGCCATTGATGAGTCGGACGCGGGACACTTTGTGGACGGGGACGGAGAGGAGGGCGAGGCGGAGTCCGAGTCCGGCCCGGACACCGGGACTGCCGTGGGCGCCTTAGCCGATGCCGAAGAAGATAGCGAATCGGAGAGCTCGTTTATAGACGATTTGCCGGATGAACCCGAGGCGGCCGAGAAGCGTGTGGTCATCAAAGAACAGGAGGAGGACACAATGGCCATGTTCGCCGATGCCGTGGAGGCGGATGCCGTTGTCAAGCCCGAAGTGGTGACACCGGTCGAAGAGCCCTTCTGGTATCGCCTCACCGTCGACTTCCTGGAAAACCTAATCTCTACCGTGGTGACCAACGCCGAGAAAATGACATATGCGGAACACAAGCTCGACAAGTTCAAGATGTTAGTGGGACTGCTGGATGAGGTGGAGGAGTACAACTTTGAGAAGCTTCAAAACACCACAGTCAACAATATTGTGTGCGACTACTACCGGCGCAACGGGAAGGCTGTGAACTTCGTGCCGCTGCCGACTGCGGATTCCGCCAATGAGCGGGTTCGCTTCAGGAACGCCCTCAACTTGGTCGACAGCCTCATGGAACGGGTTAAGCTGATGAAAATCAATCATTCCACCGCCTCGCACTTGGCAATGATGGAGCTTAACTCGCTGACCGTGCTCTCCTACAACGAGGAGCAGCGCCTGGAGGGATTCATGCGCAAGACCCTTATCCGCCGGGACATGGACCGGCTGAAACGGGCCCTGGACAACGATATAAGGCGCATGCAGGACCTGCGCAACCAGGTCAGCGAGAAACGCTACGAGCTCAATTTAAACCTTCACAATTTGGCCTTTGTGGATGAGGTGGGTTTGTTTTTTCTCTGTTGATTTTAGAATAAATATATTAATACCTTTATTTAACCCTCAGAAAGTTACGAGATTCGAAAGGGTCACAGAGACCTTAACCATTTCTCAAATGCTTTGCGCCAATGAGTCCATTATACAGTTGAGCAAGCAATTAGAAGGTTAGTAGTTAGGTTATTATAATATCATACCCACTGATCATTATATTTTACCTTGATTTCATTATTTCTTTAATTTAAAAAAAAAATACAGAAAAATGCAAGGATGTGGCGGTCATGCAGTCAAACTACAAGAAGTCAATGATCGAGGAGACCTGCGTCCGCGAGAAGCGGGACATGATCTCCTATTCGCTGTCGAAGGCCAAGCTCAAGTTCGACGACCGTTTCGAACGACGGAATCAGCTGCGCAAGGAGCTTACTCGCTCCCAGTTGGAGCACGCCGAGCTAAAGCTCCAGCGCGCCCGGCTGGAGGCCAAGGGGGGTCTGCTTTTCAAGGTGGAATTGATGTACGATTACGACAAGTGTATGGAGGAAGTCTTGGAAAAGCGCGAGAATGTTAAGAAGTTAAAGGCGATTGCTAACGATTTGACCAAACGCATATACATTTTAGAACGTGAATCGCGCATGTCAAGTCTTTCTGTTCGCAATTTTAAGTAATTACCTACATTTATAATTGTAATTGTAATTTTGTATATCCTATAATACAAAAAATAAATTGCATTGTAACAAGAACAATTATAAAGACATTTTTAATTAAGAAAACTTTGGAAAGTCCAAATAATTCGAACGGTTTTATTTTAAAAGGGAAGCCCCGGCCGATTACAGACTTTTCAAATTCGGTTTTGGTATTTTTTCTACCTATCGATAACAAGTCGAAGGTGGCACAGCCCAGCCCTGGAAACAGCTGTTCGGCGATGTGATAATAATTTGGTTTTATTTTGTTGTAACCAAAAACACGTTCAGGTTTTCTGAATAAAAATTGCAGTGGAACCCTTCCGACAGAGATGTCCTTCACGCCCAACATAGGAATCAATGGACCGGCGGCGTCGGCGCCGGCACAGAAGCCGCAAATGTTCGACGATGCTGCTCTGGACCATATGGCCATGAAATTTGTGGGCAATATGCAGCGCTACCGCGAAAACATCGTAATCCCGTCGAGCAATGGCCCGGTGAAGATCAAGACTAATGAGGAGAAGCTCATCGAGTCGGGGGTGGAGAGCTGTGGCTTCAAGTGCGCCATGGCCTGTGTTATGGGTAGGTCTGCGAACATCCAGAGCTTGAAAAAGTCTCTAGATATGGCTTTTTTCCCTCAAATTCCCATTTGAAATTATTCAATTATAATAATTTGTGTTTTTCGATTCTAGGTTATGGCCTGGGCGCTGCCTTGGGCCTGTTTAGTGCCTCCGTTAACCCGAGCATGGCCGATCCCTTCGCGAATACAAAGAAACAGACAGCCCGCGAAGTGTTTCGCGAGATGCGGGGGACAACCCACTCTTATGCCAAGAATTTCGCCCTGATCGGAATGATGTTTTCCGCCGTAGAGTGCACCATCGAGAGTGTGAGTATTTTTATAGGGACCTTTAGATAAAAATTTCAAAAATTGCTTCTAAAATATTATTTAAAATATAGATTCTGTATATAAATGGAATTTTGCAAATATTTGACTACATTTTCAGCACTTTAAATAACTTTCTTGATTGCTGATAATATTAATTTAGCGTTATACAAAATTTAAATAATTTAAAATGCTTCTCTGTTTTGATCTTTTAGCATCGAGCAGTCACGGACTGGAAGAATGGCACCATTGCCGGAGGCATCACTGGCGGACTAATTGGCCTGCGAGCTGGCATCAAGGCTGGCATTATTGGAGGTCTGGGATTCGCCGCCTTCTCTACGGCCATCGACTACTATATGCATTCTAGATAGGCCCCCGATTTTTAGTTCAATTATAAATGTTTGTCTTTAACTAATGCGTGCTGGGTCGTGGTCTTTTGTTTGCAAGCTGCCTCGCCGAGGAGGAAATGGCTGGAGCACGACTGGATTTCCGCTTGCCAGCGGCAGCCACTTGGAGCCGTGACATTTGAAGAGAGAAAAGTGCAGCTGGCAGCCATTAATATTGCCCCCATCAGAAAGCACTGTGTGGCATAAACAATGTGCCGCCGCTCAGTTTGGATTTCAAATTCGGCCACCGAGCCCCCGACCGACCGGTTTATTTGTCTCGCGGGGGGGAGCAAGCGGGAGCGCACTGTGTCCATTTTGTGGGAATGGGAACGGGAACGGGAATCTCGATCCAGCAGCAAATATCCAGTTTCGGTTTGTGTTCAGTTCGATTCAAGCGGCGGGCAGGTAAAGATCGTTCGCTGCTGCTTCTTCGTTGGGTTTCCGCTTTCAGTTTCGGTCGCGGTCTTAGCCTTCGCGCGTGGTCCCCGAGACGAGGATGAGCATCATTGTGGCGGCGGCAGCTGCAAAAGTGCAAGAGTAGCTACATCCGCCGCAGCAACATCATCCGTAACCGCAACCTAAGAAAAACGGGTTTTATTTTGCAGTCGGTGCTGCTGTTGCATGTGCGGTTGGGTCGCGTGCAGTTCACGGAATATGCAAAAGGCCTTAATCATTAAATTAAACACAGACTAACGACTAGTAAGCACATGCAGGAGCCCCAACCTCACGGCCCTCCGCATCCTCAAGCTTGGCTCTTGCGGCTTGTTGAAAGAAATCCAATTGTTGGAGAGGCGACAGAGATCAAATCTTTGGCGAGGCGGAGATGTACGGTGGATACGCGTTAAGGGATCCAGCTGGGAACTATATGTTATGTATATCTATGGAGATAAGGGTTTAGAATGTTCCCAGCGGGTGTAAATAATTTAAGGGATGGGAAATGAGTGGTTACTTAAAGTGATGCATTTTTCCTTTAAGAAGTCTGCTAAGTGAGAATGCTATAATAATTGTAATTAGCTAATAAACATGTCCCTTTCTTTGGTTTCGCCTAGAACAAGTTGCTTAGGAGGCTGTAAAGTAAGATCAAGAAAACCACAAGACTGTAGTTCCATTGCTAAGCAATAACCACTGTACATCTCCAACGGCGCAGTCGTGACTCACAAGTGTCTGGGCAATGTTGGTCTGGTGTGGCTGTGGTCCGTCGCCTTCGTCGTCTGTCCCGCTTGTTTATGCAACCAATTCCAGGCCACAAACATCTCTTGTTTGCCTTTCTCATCGACGGCAGGCAGCTGCGAACAGCTCAATTCTCCATTCTCGCGCTTCTCCAGCGGAGCTCCTCCTCTCCAAGCAAGTTCAATGAAACCAAGTGACACTTGCAATAATAATTGCGATCGCATCTAATTGGATCCGATCCCCCTCCCGTTCCTCTGGCAAGTGAATCAAAAGTGCGGTGTTCGAGAGAGAATCAGCAGCTGAGTCAGTTTCGGCTTCCAACGCCATTTGTTGCCACATCGAGAGACAAAGCAATATTATCTTATCTATAAACAATCATCTGCAGGCCTTAATAACATACAGTCTTACTTCTATATTGTAAGACCATTGAAAAAGTACAGGACATGTGAAGGAAGCTTAAACTTATTATTAAATTAATTTATTTAATTTATAAAGATTTTTTTTTATAAGAGTATAACTTATTTAAGGTCTTTTGTGTAATTTAATGAGAAACAGTCTTATTAACTTGTAGAATTGATTAGTATATAATATATTCTACAAAAGATCATACTATATTTTATAATATTTGACTCTACCTTTGTCATTGATCATATTAATTCATATTTCGTTAAATTAAATCATAGAAAAATATATTTTCGGTTCATAACAAATGTCCTATTAAGATATAACGAGATGTAAATTCAGAAAAGTCCACTCGGGGAAGCCCCACAGTATATTCTTTTCTCTGTTTAAGGAGCTCTGTGCAGTAGCTACCTTTAAAGAACTTCAGTTAGCAAAGAAAGTCAGTAAAGACACTTAGACGACCTTGCGGAGCAGAGATCGGAGAGACCGAAAAACAGTAGACTTGAGTCGTCGATGACTCAATTAGAATTCACTTTTACTTTAATGATCATCGTTCTCAGATAACAAAGTCCACGACGCCGACGTTCTGGGGAGAACCAGAGAGTGCAAGACCCCGAAAAAGAGCACATCCGCGCGAGAGTGAGAATCGAATAGAGAGGCGCACTCTCTCTGCCAGTCGGCCGATATCTAATCAAAAACAAAATAATGCCATCGGCCCATGGCGGCTTGATTCATTAATTTAGTTACATTTTCCGAAGCAAGCGGTGTGATCCGCTCAGCGCTGCTTAAAAAAATAACAATAATAAAGAAAAGCGAATTAAAGACAACAAAAAAACAGAAGAAAAAAACAATCTAAGCTAAAGACAAAGTGCACTTCGAGGAAACAGAGCAACAGATACAGATAAAGTTACTTACAGAACGCGACGAGGAAAAACCGAAACCGATACTACAACCGTAATGAAGCACAAATTTTTGCTGTTGGTGAGTAAAAAAATATATATATTTCAGTCTTTCCAAAACATTATCGTTATCTTATCGCACATACTTTTGGGCCCAGATAGTGGTGGGATCGGGATCAGGGAGTGTGTGTGTGTTCAATATTGCTGCTCCCTTCCAATTGAACCGCTGAAAAGTGTGGGGGAGACCTTTTTATTATGGAGCACACACACTTGGTGACCTCCTTCTGGACACGCAATTCGTGCCTGAATATCAGCAGGGATGTCATAGGTTATCATCGATCTATGAGTCAATCAAAATGAGTCATCAAAGTGTCAGAGCATTTTACTTTTCAATCCTCTCCATTTGTGTTTTCCTTCAGAAGAGAGAATGTAAATTGTTAAAAATTATTCAAGTTAAATGTATTTGAGAGCTATTGGAATGATTGGTAAGAGTGGACAAGGCTGTAGAAGAATGGCCCATCATATATCTTGTCTCTGTTGGCTGGCTGAACTCGAGATTGTCCTACTTGATTCAATAGTGATTAAGGTCTTTGGAGTGGATTCCTACGGCTTGAGCTATCCTGGAACTCCATTAAATGAATCACTAGAAAAGTTTTGAGGAAGAAACAACAGAAGGATGGCTATATCTTGAGGATATTAACATTTTAAAATCTTATAAGTTTTGCCTAATGTAATATGTACTACATTACATTCTTATTGTTTTAAAAAATGTTTTTAAAAAATGCATTGGTTTCCCATGCTCCACAATCTCAACAGTCTCAGCTTTCAGACCTCCGGGTTGGCGCCACTGATTTCTAAAAGTACTGTCATATGTACTTCTGGTTAATCGTGACATATGGGAAAATGCTCGAAATCGTAATCAGATATCTGTACATTAGCCGTGAAAAGTCAATGCAATAAAAACACACTTAAAACCATAGACACGTGCGGGTTACTCAGCTTGGTTTTCCGGGAAAAGCTTTTGGCTGTTTTAATGTCATAGTCAGCACATTCTCTTTGGTTTCTTGTTTATATTTTTCTTTTATTTAACTTAACACCATAAATAACAAAGGAAGGTAGAGAACACACAAAAAATGGCAATAACCTTGCGGTGTAATCAGGAATTAATGACCTCCTTTCAGATAATATATGTTTTCAGATTTTAATCAGACATTGAATCCGGATTTCCTGATAATAATAAAACAAACCCTTATAACAATGAGATTTTTTGCTTATTTTATTTTCAGAACATAAGTCAATATATGGTTTATGTTAATTGTAAAAATATTTAATGAAACGGCTTAAAATCACAGAAAAAATACCTGCTATTTTTTTAAATCTAATAAAACACTCTTTATTTATTTCTCTTCATTATATATGAGAATCTTATATTTAATTTTAATGTTAATCACTTTACTCTTCTATTACTTTCAGCTCCTTGTAGTGATGTCACTTTTCCTGGCCCCTGAAGTCCAAGGTCAACATGAGGACATCCCATACCAGCCGGTAACCAATATCTGCCAGACCTGCATGTGCCTGAGCAGCCAGGACAGTGACCGCAGGATGCACTTCAACCTGGACTGCTCGGTGAGGAACTTCGAGCACATCCTCGCCCGCTGGCCGGAAGAGTTCGGTAGCCAGGCGTTGGCTGCCGGGGCATCCACAGAGATCGTCGTCTCGTACTCGGGCAATCGGATCAAGTTGCTCCAACAGCTGCCAGCCACAAATGCCAGCTTGACGCTCTCCTGTCGGCACTGCGGACTGCAGGATCTGCAGGCTCCCCTCTTCATGGATGTGCCCAATGTGGAGGCGCTGTACCTCAGTTGGAACGAGCTTGCCGACAATGTCCTGGTGCCAGGTCTCTTTAGAGGTCCCTTCAGCAACAATAACTACGAGCCTATTGGCTTGAAGGATCTGGACTTGAGCCACAATAGGATAGCTCGATTGGATCGTCGGCTCTTCGAACATACTCCCCATTTGACCAAGCTGAATCTGGCCTACAATAGGCTGAGTATTCTAGATGCAGCCACTACAGCCTCCGTGGCATCGGTGGCCACACTGCAGCGTTTGGATCTCTCCCACAATGGCTTAATGTCCCTGC
Source organism: Drosophila trapezifrons (assembly GCA_018874455.1). Classification (NCBI taxonomy): domain Eukaryota; kingdom Metazoa; phylum Arthropoda; class Insecta; order Diptera; family Drosophilidae; genus Drosophila; species Drosophila trapezifrons. The sequence goes on along the minus strand of JAEIIF010057126.1, from coordinate 4,861 downwards.
CTGCGGAGCTCTTCCCAAAGCTGGGCAGTCTGCGTATCCTTGATATCTCGGGCAACGTCTTTACAGTGGTTCCTGCCAGCCTCCAGCAATTGAGCAAGTCCCTGGTCCATTTGAATATGGCGGGTAATCCGTTTTCCAGCTTCAAAGAAAACAGTTTCCAAGGATTGCTGGCCCTAAAACGTCTCAACATCAGCAGTATGCCTGCGTTGCGAGGCTTGGAAAAAGGGGCTTTGATTCTGCCAGCCTTGGAACAGCTGGATTGCTCCAGAAATCCCAAATTGGAGAATCTGGAGCTGGCTGACCTGCTAAGCAGTCGTAATTTGTCGCAGATGGATTTGTCGCGGAATGCTTTGACCACTTTGGTTCTCAAGGAAAGCAACAGTACCGGCAACAAGAGCAGTCAGGAGCCCTGGCCACGTCTTCGACGCCTGAGCATCTCCGGCAATCCCTGGTACTGCAGTTGCGAACTTTTCAAGTCCCTGGAGCTGTCTGGCCTCTCGCACATCGAACAGGAAGCCGATGGCACCGAAGCCCGTTGCGACACCCCATATCTCCTGGCTGGAGCTCGGCTCTCCAACTTGACGGCCGAGCAAATCTGCAATATGGTAATACCTAAGAAATACCGTGCCGTAGATGAGGAACCACCGCGATTCCTGCGCCGTCGCTACATAATACTCACCGCCATCATTGCCAGCGTGGTGCTGGTGATTGGCCTGGTCATCGGATTCATTGTGGTTTGTGTGCGCCGGCGTCTCAAGGGCAGCGATTACGGCGTACAGCCCATTCGGTACACCAGCGTAAGGGGCAGCAATTTGTCGCAGTTCTCGAACCTGCAACCCGCTTCGGTGGCCAGTAAATTTACGAATGCCCATGCCGGTGGTGCCACCAATGGTGCAACGACAGGAGCTGCCAATGCCTGATTGGGACTCTGACCGGGGAGTCCCAAGTTCAAATTCCGAGTTAGCAGCACAAGTTTCGAGCCAAAGATATATGTCCACGAAAGTGTTCCAGCCACTTGCAAGCAAACCCAACCGAAAAAAAGACTTTCTGTGCGAGCTATCCCTGTACATATGTAGTTGTCCCCCGGAAGGAGTGGATCCTCCTCCCACACAAGATTCCTAATCCCCAAAATGAACCTAAAACCCTTAGTATTTAGCGATGCCATCGATGTTTGTGTATTGTACTTAAGTTTCGAGCATATTAGTGTGTAATATAAACAATGTAAAATAATACATTTTGGTTTTTTAATGACATTGGATAGGGGGGAAAACTTTATTTGAGACTAAAATATTTTTAACAAACTTTGATTTGTCTAGATTTCTTAGTTATAGTGCTGAGAAAAATAGATACAGTGTCTTTTTAAAAGCAGATAATAACTTAGGTTTAAAAACAAAGAAAAATGTGAATTTAAGTCAATAATTTTGCTAAATTTAAAGTGTTTAGATTAAAAACAGTTCGCAGGTCCTAAAAGAAGTGTCATTTATAGTAAAGACGCTGAGCATTTCATTCATTTTTCTCATCTGCTGACTCTTAAAGTGAAATCGCTCAACCGAATCCTTCTCTATAAGTTTTTATTCAAAGAGCGCAACAAGAACATTCAACTGGTAATGGTGTTATGATACTGCATTAAAAACTTAATTAATTGGAGTTTTCAATAGGATTTTACGTAAGTGCGAGCAAGACGACTATACGCACTTTCAATGAGAGAGTTATACATTAATGTGCATAAATTGAAAGTGCGTTTAGTCGTCTTGCTCGCACTTTCCTAACAACGTATGTCAAGCCTCTAATGAAAACTCTAATAAATGAAGTTTTTAATACAGTATCATAGCACCATACTTACGAATTTGGATTGAAATAAATGAATTTATAATTACATGAGAGTAAATAGTATTTACTAAATACCAATAAAAATAAAAGTCTTCTAAAAGGAAATGATCTCAAAATATAAAACCGTTTAAAAGGTCAAGATTAATTTTGACACATTTGATATGAACAATATGGCCAAGCCCTTTAGAAACAAACACTCTCATCATCCAGAGCTTATATTTATCTACTTAAAAACCTTTTATTTTTAGCTTGTAACGAGTTTAAAGAAGGCGCTAGGAAACACAAACACAGGAACAACCGAAAAGGCAGGATGTGGTCTTTGGGGTTCGGGGAGTCGAAGGGGTTGCGTCGCTTTGCGTGCGGAGCTTATCTCTCCCCAGGTGGCTAGATAAACGATATATGCTTAACCAGATAATACCCAGAGCAACGGAGATAGTGTACATGGGCATGTGACCAACGGAAAGAACAGTCTACTGGACTAGCATTCACTTTCGAGCAGCTCCTCCTCGGCGGCAGCAGCAACAGGTGGCGGAAGCTTGAAGAGATTAATGGCCTGCTTCTGGGCCAGGAACTGCCGCATCTCGGCAAAGTTATCACGCTCCTTGTGCTGCTTGCTGCGTCGCTTGAAGGCCTCTTCGTCGGCTGAGTCCGAGTCCGAGTTGGAGGCAGAATCGTAGGTGGGCGAGGATGTTGTGTCTGCCAGTCGATTGTCGTCCAGCTGCTGCTGCTCAACCTTTTCGATCTTGCCGAAGAGCTCATCGACATTGATGCCTTTGGAAGCGAGGACCTCCCGTTCCTTCTCCAGCATCACCTGGCGAATGGGATCGATGCGATCCTTGAGTTGTTTCAAAACTGGCTTGAACTTGCCCTTCGTGATGCGCTTCTCGAAGTTGAGGAGTTCCTTTTCGGGCGAAGGGAAGGGAGCATGCTGCTCCGCTTCGAACTGTTCCTGCTCCTCGCTCTCATCATACATGTAGGCATAGAAATCATCCTTTTGCTGCGGTGCATCCACATTTTGCGAGTACTCCACCCTCAGAATGCTTTCGGGGAATTCCGCCTCCAAGTCCTCCTTGGGTCTTGGGGTCAATTCCCCCTCCAAGTCTAGCTTGCTGTGCAGAAACTTGTTGTAAACCAGCATCAATCGCTGGAAGTCATCACAGCACACCGCCAGGGCATTCTCGATGCCACGCATATTGCTGGCCACAGCCACCAGCTCCTTGGAGTTGTTCCGTTTCGCCGCCTCCGTGGCCGTCAGCTGTTGCAGGGTTACGTCTAAAGCTTGGCACTCCCCGGCCACGGCTACCATGCAGGCGCTGAGTTTCAACGAGGAATGTTGCAGCACTGCGATGGGTCCACTTCGCTGCTGCTCCGCTTTAGTCGCGTTCAACTCAGCCAATTCCAATTGCTTCCTGTTCTGCATGGCCATAGCCAGATTGCTGAAGTGCTGCTCCTCCTCCTGCACCAACTGCCGCACCTGGCAGTCGATCTTTACTAGATCCTCGCTCAGCTGCGAGATCGAAGGACGAGTGGTGATGGTAAGGGCCAGGCGCAATAGATATTGCGACTGCACATAGGCGAAGATGTTGTGGAAGTCCTACGGATAGATAAGTAAAAAAAAGGAAATAAAGCCCTAGTTCTAGCCCGGACAAGTCCCTCATCTGTGCTAACCTTTATGTGCTTGGGACTGTAGTCCGTGACATTGTTCTTGAAGTACTCGCACTCCCTTAGCTCCTCCATGGCCGCATAATAAGCTCCATACTTCGCTGGCAGGGGATAGTCTGTCTCCATTTTGCGTGTGGCATCGTACAGGATCTCCGTTACCTCCTTGGCGGCTGTTATGCAATCCCAGGCGCGCTCAATCTGTCGGGATCTGAAGGTAGGAAGGTATGACTTAGGTGCTTTACACATTTGGCGCTTCTTACTCTATCAGCTCCGCCTGCTTCATGATGATAATCTCCTGAAAGTACGTCATATTCCGGCGGATACAGTTGCCAAACTCATCGATGGTCTTTATCAGCTGCTCCAGCTTGCGCTCAACGATTTTGTTGCGGCAAACAAAGACGCTCTTCACCGCGCACAGGGCGGCAAAGGTGCCGCTGACCAGGACTGTGGGAATCATGGTGTATCGGACACCTCGTGGGGTTATCAGATGCTCGATTAGAGTTCCGCCGAGTACTATGCAGGCATTCCGGGTCGTCAGCAATTGCCGGCTGGGAGTATCGGCCGCCTGCAACTCATGAATGCACTGCTCCAGTGCCTCCACATGGTCCACCAGTAGACGCTTGGAGTAGAGGATCATCTGCAGAAGTCTGTCCTGGATTACCTGTTTTGGGTTATGCACATTATTCGAGGTGAGTAATTTATTTATAGCCCCTGCAGCTTTTCGACACGGCACTCACCTGCTTCTGCTTCAGGTCGTCCCCCAATTGGCGGAGCTCAAAACGTTGCTATAATGATATATATATATAATAATATTAATAATAACATTATTCAGTCCTGTTGACTTTCCACGTACCTTGAGCCCTTGCATTTTTCTCTGTTTTGTTTTCAGTATTGCTTTCCCTGCATTTTACCATAAAAATGTGCGAGCCAGTGTTGCCCACTTTTGCTTGAAAAAAATCTGTTTTTGACGGGAAGACCGATGAAAAAAAGCCAAATAAATTTATAAAAAAGTCATTAAAAAAGTTTTAGGTTTTAAAGTACCCAAAGTCAGAAATTAAAAAAAAAAACATTTAGCAAAAATAAATAGCCAGAATTCCTGCTGCCCGCTGTTTGTAAATATTTCTAGCAAATGGCCTTTAAAAAAGGCCACATTTGACGGAAAAAAAGCGAATATGGGAGCACTGGCGCGAACCAATAAAGCTATCGATATCTTGCGATGTGTTTAGGGCACTGTTATCGCATTGAAGAACATCGTAAAACTATTTAAAGTTTCGAAAAGTTTGTTACTACAATTTATTTGGCGAATCCTTTGCTTATTAAATACTCAATATTAACATATTTGCTAGTGAAATTACAATTAAGGTATTAA
>JAEIIF010057121.1:0-32847 GCA_018874455.1 Drosophila trapezifrons | reverse complement strand
AGCGGTTAGAGAGGGATAGGGATCCTCGCTTTTTCGTGACGGTCATGAATAGGTTTTACTTCGTCCCCGAAAATCCATAATTCGCCTAAAGAAGTTTCACTTCAAAAGTTTCAATGAATTCGACATTTTCTGGCTTAAGTCAGGTAAACTTATCTGCTTTGGAATATTTATGTAAATAAGTAAGCTACATAATTATATTTAATAACCCTTTTAAAGGTTGCCTTTAGGCTCAAAAGAATAATTTAAAACTGACACGAAAAACCTGCATGTACTTGTTAAATCGATATTTTATTTTTAGTGTGCATTATTATTTATTCAGGGGTCCCTGCAGGTTTCTGGCTCACACGAACGCCTACGCAGTCGCTCATTTCGTTGATCTATTTGACAAATAAATACATCTCCGCCCCGTTGACACGCCACTTCGGAGGCATTTTCCATTCCTGTAGCAGGCGCATCTGTTGTTGACCATTTCCGCTGCGAGTGTCAACACGGCCTACTCTCCTCCCGAGCCGAGCCGAGCAGGGAGGAGCGACAAGGATGTGGCAGGCCAGACATACCCGGCAACCAGGATGGATGCTTTCCGTTCGATGCCACCACGCCCACATTCCACCACGCAAAAGCGGAAACATCGCTCCTGGCCACCACCCCCTGCGCCCCCTGTGCTGAGCATTCGTTACGTAACCGAGGAGCTCTCTCTCTCTCCGCCCCACATTGTCCTCTCTCTCTCTCGGAGAACAATATTTTCTGCATCGAAGTGCGTTGAACTTGGCCCAATTCAGCGCAGTTTTGAGTGAGCCACATTCGCGCTTTGAGTCCTTTTGGGAGTGCTGTTGACGCGTCTGCCTCCGGCTCATTGGATGGGTTTGGGTGGGGCCATCGGCTCATCCCCCTTTAGCATCGCGGGAGGCGTCAAGCAAAATGCGAGCGTTAATCTTTTTTGGCGCTTATGATGATTATGGCGTTTGAGCACGACGGGTACTGTGGGAAGAGATCATTATGAATGGAAAGAATGTTCCTATTATTACATAAAATAAAATCTAGCCAGGAATTTCACCAATATTTATAAGCCTGTCCATTAAAAAACAACTTTTAGCAATTAATATCCTTCATTTACAGATTGTCCAGCTTTATTTACTGTATTTATTCTCATTAAACCAAGTAATTAAATATTTTCAACCATGAAAATAAGGAAAAAAAACATATTTCATTACCAAAGCTTAAGCTTTTATATATGTAAGTGCGCAAAGCCATAAATATAAAGTCTGGCTTAGAAAACATGTTAAATAATTAAATTTAAACGAAACCATTTTATAACCAACTTCCCCAACGCTGCCGTTAATTTAAATCTAGCTTCCTAATCCCTCGCCATTATTCATTTCGATGCCAGCCACCTTTTCCGGCCAGCCAGGATGACTGCGGTAAGCCGAGACACTTCGCTAATGATGCCAAACCGCGAATCCCTCGAGGAGCGGGCTGGGGCGTGTCACTCATTACGTGGGCTTGGGGAAATGCGGGAAATGAAACTCAAAACTTGCTTTTCGTTTTTGCTTTTGTTGTTTAAAGATCATATTTACTTCAATCACAGCACAGAATACAGAGAATATTATCTAATGGTTTATTTGTCGCTCGAAAGGAAAGAGGAAACGGAACTGCAGGGAAAACTATTTCCATGTGAGTGTGTTGTGTGAGACGAAGAAGACGCGTAAGGATGTGTGATGTGTTTGTTCTTGGTGGCTTTTTGCAGGGGTGAAAGTCGAGAAGGAGAAGCTGCAGAGAAAGTCGAGCTAGTGCGGGAAAGGAGTGAAAATACAGAAGAAGCAGTTGTCTTATGTGTAGGCTTTATCTATATAGACTTGTATGTATAATTGTTGACATGTATGCTTTACTCTTTTTTTTTTGTTTTTATGTTATTTTGCGGGCTTTTCTCGCTAGTTTTTTAAGTTTAACACACAACTAACATTTAGAGTATTGTTTATACGCCATTTGAGGCAATAATGCAAGTACGTTTTGTATATAGGTTGATGTATACTTAATACGTTGCTAGTTACAATTGTTGACTTGGTTGTTAGTTCTACTTTAAGATCAGGTTGTTGAAATGTTTGTCTCGTAGTGGTAGTGGTACAGTGGTTTGAAGTCGAGTCACGTCGAGTCGTTCGTGATTGTTGCGAGTTGCAAAGAAAGGCATTAAGAGCTAACTGAGGCGTTGGAAACATTACAACTTAAATTACCATTACAGCTAAACATAATCTCAATGGGGTGTTTATTAATAACTAACTTTGTGCAATCTATGAAAATATAATGGTAGTTAGGAGATTAAATATAAAATATAGCAGCAGTGTTGAGCACATTTTCTACTCCTCCCTTCATTTCTCTTCCTCTTTAGAGTAATCTCTTGTTCGAGCTTGGATTCGATTCTCGCTAGGAAACGTGTTTTTGTAAAAATAAGAATTCAGCCTTCGTCCCTTTGACTAAAATGTTTCACTTCCAGGTTGCGGTTTTATCCCGATTTGTTGCCCGATCAATATAGGTAATTGTGGGGAAAGACGGCGCGGGCGGGCAGGTAACAGGGATCGTGTTGATTGCGATAGCGACGCGCCAGGAAAACGGCCAGCACCTGTGGAAACAAGATGGTATTAGACACTTCTCAAGTAATCCCTTTAAATTTAATATTTAATAAAGGAAACAAGGAAACTGAAGCTCGAACAACACCTAGAGATGTCTTACCCTTGGCCAGTTGTTGGTTTTAGGCTTAGTCAAAGAGCAGGCAGCCAGGTGTTAGTAGAATTTTGGGAGCATTGATAAAGTGTTAAAAGGAAATGTGTTGAGAGTGAAAGGAAATATTTATCTTTGCTGATTGCTTGCTTTCGGTTTCATATATGGGTTAAACACGTAGCTCTCTCTTCTTTTATATATATCTCTCTATAATATGTATATATGTCTAAAGTTGTATATCAATTACGCCCTAACACATTACGTACATAGTTCTGCTGCAATGTGGTTAAATATATATGAATATATGTATCTGTAGATGGTATAAATATAAAGGATGCTTGTATATATGGTATGTGGGCCCCAAGGGCCCATGAAAGATTTTCCATCGCAACATCAAACATTTAACAGAGACAGAGCAGAGATACACACACTAAATAATCTTGGATGTTTCTGTATCTGGGAAATGTTTTTCTTGTTTTCGACTGGCGAATAATTTAGAGAAAGGCGCTGGGCAAGCCTCGCGGATCCTTTTGATTACGATAGCGAACTGTTAGCCAGACGCCAACGAACTAAGGCAGCATGTGGGAAATAGTTTGATGAGAACTTGGATTATATTATCAACGCGATATCCATTATGCTAACTTTACCTCAGTGAAGCTGAAGAAGATGCCCAGACCGCCGCACAGCTTGAAGGCGTAGTCGATCTTGTCCTCCAGCAAGGGTCCGCAAGGCTGGCAACGGCAGTCCGTGTCGGTGGACCCGGCACAGCACTGCTGATTGATCAGATCACAGGTGGGCTCATCCGGCGGAGTTATGGCGGCGGTACTGGGTCCAGTGGCATTGAATCCGCAGCATTTCAGGCTGTCCTGCACCTGCTGGCGCAACTCCTTGGGCACCGTCATCCATCCCTGCTCGGCAAACTGCTGCTGCTGATCGGAATTAACGGCCAAACAGGAACTGGCGATGGAGAACTGGATCAGGAACAGCATGAACAGAATTATCATGTACTAAAGGGGTAGGAAAGAGTGATGGTCTAAAGGTTAAGGCCAAACTGGGGCAGTGTTGTTGAATTATCATCATCCTTATCACGTTTTCCACACATCCACTCTGGGGGGTCGCACAGCGATACCCTCCAGCTGACGTCATGGTAACACAACAAAGCGCCGCAGCAGCAGCAGCGACTGTGGCCCACTCATAATTTCAGTCATTACAGGCCCGCTTTCTCTGCGGAAGTGGGCACTTGTCTAAGTACGCTAATTGTTCCACATGCCACGACCTTCGGGCTTGCAGACAGTTGCGGTCAAAGCAATAGCATTGCGAAAGAATGAAGAAAGTCGTAGCTGATTTCTCTGATTTCCTGAAATTCTACGTTATATCTTTTGGGGTATTTCTATGACTAATATGATCTGCAATATCATTGTACGCCTTATTTTCTCTTTGTCTGTTGCGGAAAATTCTTTGGTAATCAAATCAATTAATGAATTTGAGTTGGAAAGAAAGATAATGCTGATAAATATGTCCAATTAATATAATTTTGAATTATAAAAAAAGGAATTTTCATTTGAAACCTTTAAAAGGACCCCTACATAACTATTTCGGTTATAAAGTAAACCAAATTAGGCGTTAAAATCAGAATCAGCTTCATGGATGCTATTTTGTTTTCATAGATTAGATTACCAATACTGATTCAGTGCAGAAAGTGCACAAGCACTAAGACCCCATAACTAGTAGGAAACGGAGGCTTATCAATTTCCTTATCGCTAGATTCAACCGGATTTGTGCTACCGCTGTGACCTCCGCTGTGCTGCGGCACGGACGCGGGCTTCACAGTTTTGTTAGGCAAAAGGATACGAAGAAGAGCATCACTTGATGGTGCTTCACGGCACCAGCCAGTCCCAGCATGGAGATGCAGATGAGGATGACCCCGCAGGCCAGGATGCCGCCCACAATCGGCAGGTTGGTCACGATGGAGGCGGCACGTGCGTACACGCCCACTCCAATCAGCAGGAATCCAATCATCTGGGGGTCACAAGAAGAGCACAAAGAGAGAAAAATCAAGAAAGGGACTCAAGGATGCTCGGCGAACCACAACAACAACAAAGTCGCACAGACACAGGCATACAGGCGCAGACACACTCACACACACGCACCTGGCACCTGCCTCCACGAAGAGGAAAATCAATACATCGAAATCTGACTAATTTAATAAGCGTTTTTTTTTTGTTGTTTTCTTGTTTATTACGTTGTTCCTCTTCCGTGTTTTGTTGTTGTTGTTGCTCGCTGTATACATTTTTTACTGCTGTTGTGTTTTGTTTTTGTTTTTGTCTTACCACATACAAAATGTTGAGCGCAATAAGCGCATTCTTCGAGCAGGTGAAACCGCCGCACATGTTGCCGATTATTAAATATTTATTCCCTGCTAAATAGGTACTTTTAAGTGTACTTTTAAGTCTAAATTAAATTATTTTCCGCAGACGAGTTTTCACTTTCAATCAGTGTTGCCAACTTAGCTATTTTTTTTGCCAGATTTGGCTACAACGGTTAACCACTTAATTTAAAGCTTCAAAATATAATCTATGTGAGCACCTTGAGTTTTATTTTGGAAATGTCCAAAATATTCCTAAATAAGAAATACAGATACGCATTGCATAAAACTGAAAAATATAGTGTCGATTATGATGTTCCAAATAGGTAGATTTAACAAATTGTAACCATAGAAAAGTCCAAATTTGTTTGTTCTGAAAAGTAATCAGTTCGGCAAGAAGTGTATCCAAGCAGTGAGAGAGAGCGAGAGGTCCATTTTGACTTCTCGTTTTGACTCACTGAGTACTAGGCAGAAGATGTAACGACTTTTTACCTTGCGATATTAATCTGAAATCTAGCTATTTTTGGCTATAAGCACCGATTGTTAGCAACACTGGTGGTGAATAGTGTGCCCGCCTGTGTTTCATTTATAACGCTGAAATTTGACAGAACCACGTAACTGAACATAACGTAACGACTTACATGTAAGTGAACAAAAGCGTAACGATTTTTGACGTAAGCTTTGGCTCAGGCAATACCAATATTATCGGCTTGGAAGAGCCTGAATCACAAAATAATCTATTACCTCTTCCACGGCAACTGGTCACTCCTTGAGCGCTCACGAAACGGCGTTGCCATGCTGATGAACAAAGGTGGAAAACTTTGCTTTGAACAGGAATGTAAGCCAACATTGGACTTCTCAAACTGTTATCTGGTGCTGTTAACTTATGTTTAGCCAGGACTCAACCCACCTGGCTGCTCAATCGGAAAGTCACTGGAATTGTATATCGAACATCGAAACGTGGTGAAAACTTCACAAGGGACAAAAAGTTTTGGTTTTTTCAGCCAAGTACTGCCAATTAACGAAAACATGAAACTCATTATATTGAATTGTCAATTTCCGCAGAGCCGACAAGTGCCGTTAATTGCATTTTACATACCGCCGGGAGAATTCCAGGCCCGGCCAACAACAACTTCATTGCGTGTCAAGCGCCGAGGACCTCACAAAAGCAACAACAACAGCAGCGACAGCGTACTGGCAATGGACACCTACAGCATAAATTTATGGCCAAAACGATAAGCGCCGGCCAAAAGGAAGAAACTCGCGCCGCACTGCCCAAAATTGGACAAGGAACGTGCGTCGGGCGAGCAGGCAGAATTTAGTAGCTGTCAAAGGCATCAGCCGTGGCCCGGCAACACCTACATACAGCCAGTGGTGCCAACTCTCCAATGAAAATGGCTATAAAAAGTCTTAAAAATAGCCCAGAAAAGCTAAACAATCCTCAGATCCTTTTTCTTGAAATTATCGCCGTGGAGGAGAAAGGCCGCTCCATTTTCTAACGAATTTCAACATTATGATCGGAAAATCAAGCGAGCACACTGCACTTTTCCCGCGACTTAATTCCATATTTGAATGGCCATAATATTTACATTATTTAATAATGGAAGGAAAATTGCCAAATTGGCAACACTGCATACAACTCGCAGCCAGAGGTAAGGACCACAGCCCCGGACATGGCCAAGAAAGCTAAGGCCAAAGTCGGAGCAAAAGTTAAGACAGCGGCGGCGCACACGCAAGGAATATGCCACAGGTGAGTTTGGCGCGTACAGTGAAAACTATGGGGAAAGCCTTTAATCATTTACAGTGCACGTTCGATAACTTCATCTTCAATTCAAAAAAAAAGTAACAGACTTACCAAAGAATAATAAACCTCCCATTCCCCCTAGGTAATCAATATTTCTAGGTCAAAATTCGCAAATTCGTCTCCGGAATATGACTATTTATTTGCCTTTCTGTGTAGATTTTAATCCTAATTACAAACTCTCAAGATTATGCATATTTTTAAGTTTCATCTCCTAATATACATTATACTATTTATAAAATTCTTCAAGTCCAATCTCCACTGTAATCCCCTGTTACCTTCATCGCTCTTGACTTCGCGTGCAAATGGCGAGGAATTCGGAGTGCGGAGGTGGTGGTGGTGTTCGGCTGGGAGTGGAGATCCCGATCCCGATGCCGATGCCGATGCCTATGCCCATGCCGATCCCCCAGAGCCGTTGGTGGCCTGTGACTTTATAAGGCTGATGCTGTCAGTTGTCTTTAGCCGGGCTCATTGGCAGCTTTATTGGCGAGCTGCAGTGCAGAGCGTGTGTGGGCCAACATACCACTCATAAATATAAATATGAATCTCGGATGCACTTGCAAGTGGCAGCATCGTTAGCTGCTGGTTGCTGGCTGGTGCGAAGATGCAAAACGTTTGGCAGCTCCGATTCCAGAGTTGCGGTAGGAATCGGGATTCAGACTCTCCACCGATGGCTTCCGCCGGCTGGCCTGGCCAAGAACAACGCCGTGTGCTAACAAGATGGCAACACATGAAATTAGACTGCGCCGATGCACGTCCAGCGATAGAAGAAGAACGAACTGATCGTGCCCAGCAAACGGCAACGGCAGGAACAGCAGACTAATTAACATATTCAAATATTTGTCGCATTGTTTCGCCAGTTTCCCAGTTTCCCAGCTCTCGGAGCTCCCTCTCCCCAGCATGATCTGCTCTACTCCGCCGACTCCACTGACTCCGCTGAGTCCGCTTCTCTTGTCTGTTTATTGAAAAACCATTTTACGGTTTCATGCTTGAGAGTCATTGCGAGCTGCCACGCCCCATCCCTGGACCTGGACCTGATCCCGGGCCAGGGCCATTGTGAATCTTCCTTGGGTTGCTGCAGCGCAGCAGACCCGTTGGCGCTATTTTTATCGCATTTTAAAAGGCTATTTGTAGTGGTTCCACCAGGAAGTGGCATAAATTCGCAGCGCATAATGGCTGTGAATAAATTATTTTGCTACAGCTTCCTCTCGCCCAGCCCCCAGTCCATTGATTGCGCCTCGCCCACGGTGGCTGATAAGGCCCGCCCGACTGCAGCCTCTCCGGCAAACTCATCCATTGCGTTCTTGTTCATTGGGCAAGGAGAGCCCAAAAACAGATGCTGGAACAATGCACTGGTTACGTAATCACTTACCGCGATTGTTGTCCGTCCTGCCCCGTGAGAGAGGCCAGCCGGCGGCCTTCCTTGTGCGCTCGAGCAATTTTCACGCACGCCCTCAACCGGCAGCTTCCCATCCCAAAGAAGACGAAGAAGTCCAGGAGACTGGGCTTGGCTGGAGGAAAAGAGGAGAATAAAACAAGGAATTGAATACGCAGCAATCGCATGCGAAAAAGCAAAAGTCCCACAGTCCGTTAGGCGGAAGCGAAGGCCAAGACGCTGGGACACTCGGCCGGCCAGGAGATTTGGCTTTAATTAAATTTATGGGGGTAATGTTGCGGTATCTAAGCTTAGTGGACGGTGTATCAAGAGCTTCTTCAAAGGTCTTAGGTCCTTTAAGAGTTCTGATGGAGTTTCCAGCAGTTTTTGATTTAAATAAGGTTTATTTTTAGCTATATTACTAAGCCCAATGATAGGAGGACTAAGTCGTGGAGTAAAGAATGGAGTTTATATTTAATATCTGATTTTTTCCTGAACTCTTTATAGGAGAAAGCCAACTGCTGAATAGTTTAAGAATTCGAACTGACTTTTTCACCCATATGTATTCACTCTATTTTCTTCAGTAAGAGGATGTTAGGTAACCCATGTACCTAGATCTTTTACGACTTTAACGTGACACCCTTTAGGCCTTCAGTCATAAGTCAGCAACGGAAAAATCATAATTTTGCTTAAACTTTTTCCTAATGAGGAAGTTTTGGCTTAAACCTATACTGTGGAGCATTATGGATAATACTTTAATGAATTTACTGTAAGTCATCTGTGGGAAGTCTAGATTAACCGCTGACTACCGGGCCTTAAGTGAAATTGAATGACCCCTGTGGTAACTGCAATTGACCGGGCCAGATTCCAGAGATATATTACAATTATTAATTGTTTTTCTCCCAGCGGTACTGGGAATGGCTTCGTCTGAAGCCTCTGCTGAACCATTTCTCTAATTTCTAATGGGCTTCCATCGCTGGCTGCCACAAACGGTTGTCTGCCTTGACGCAGACTCGATGGCTGGCCCTGGTCAATGTCCTTTGCCATTTCGCTTTGGTTTCGGATGGGGCCTTGCATGCGCATTGCGCACGACGCGTCAGCCGCCTCCAGTTCCAGCGAGGAGCTCCTCCGGGTTGGCCAACAGATGTTATCCCGTCCGATGCGGCAGTGACCCCAGCAGGGCCATAAATTCTCACAGTGCCTCCACGCCTGCGCCTCTCTACAAATGTTCCAATTTGTATTTTTGCACAAATTGTGCTTGCCGCCGTGGCATCTTCGGCTGCTCTTCCTGCTGCGCTGGAGATGGGAGGATGGGGGCTGCTGGTGGGTTCCCGTTCCCTGTGCTCCGGTTGTTTGTTTTGGCTGCATTTAATTTAATTTGGCCTACCCAATTGGGCTGAACCGCAATTAGAGACAAATGTTTTCGGCTGCATTCCAGCGGCTACTTAGCCCCGCATGTTCGTGGCAATTAGCCTGCGAGGCCATCGAGGACATGGGGACATGGGCGTGTTTTTGGGGCGGGGCGAAAGTTATCTCTCTCTGGCCTCTGCAGCGGCGGCAGCGGAACGGCAACGCGACCATTTCCCACACGTTTGTTTGCTTAATTAGGTGAAAACGGGCTAACAGCTGTCCCGACCAGGCCTGCTTGCCTGGCCTGCCTGCCATGCCGGGCAATTGCTAATGAGCAGGACAAGCCGGAGGAGTTGGCGAAATGAAAAGTAACAAGCCACCGTCCTCGCTTTCAGGCTTGCCACTTTGGAAATGGAAAATGGAAAATGGGGAAATGGTAAACGGGAAAACGTTCGCCACTCGTCGACTCAAGTGCTAAATTCCAACTTTTGTCAGTCTGTCTTTTTACCCTTACCAGGAGTCTTGGGTATTTTGGCTATGCCAGGGATTCGTAATTTGTAGACCGAGAAATTCTGCTAAATATGCAGTTTCCTGGCTTTAGTTTATAGGAAAGTTAGTGGATTTTTAAGGAAAAAAGTCAGTTATTCTTTAATAATTACTATCTTTCTAGTAAGTAGCTACGAGCTTTAAAGTTCTTTAAGAAATCATTGTCATAATCATTGATACAGTTCTAATAATGTTTATAATTAATTTTCTTCAATGAAATAGTAAGATATCTCAAAAAGGTTAACAATTTCATTTGATTTCCTGAAATTCTCCTTCCATAGAGCATAAGAATTTTCACTTAGCAGGTAGTTTTTAGTCTTTGGCTCATCTGTGGGTTTCGCTGGCTTCTTCTTCACCAATTTCTTCTTCTTTGGCGAAATTTGGCGGTGCCCATTGCCATGGCAAGTGCATAATTTTTCAATCAAAGCGAGCAGCTGTAAAACAAACAAAAGCAGAGGCCAAGCCAGAAATCGTGAGGCAGGCCAACATGGCCAGAAAAGAAAACCCGAATAGGAAAAGCTCTCTGGCACCGCGCTGGAAAGGTGGAAAGGAAGTGCTGCAAACGAGATCTTCACCTCATCGCATCGCAACCCATCCCAGCCCAAGCCGTCCAATCCCATCCCATCCCAGGCCATCGGAGCTCCAACGAGGCAATGGCAATAGCCATGGCAATGGCATTTAAATGCAAATGACCACGAAGCGTGAGGGTGTTCAATGCGAACTTTATGCATGGAAATTGGCAAAATGCGAGCAAGCGTTTTTCCTCAATGGTCAAAGTGTCAACGGCAACGAGTGTAGGTGTTGCATCCATTGTCTCCGGCATTCCAGCTCGGTCCAGGCCAGATCTCCGCCCCAGAACGCCTTGGACCAGGCCAGGCCGAGTCAAGCCGCTAATTAAAAGCCATTGCTAACAGTCAACGACTTAATGGCCAGGCATTTGCATAGCTGTCAACGCAAATGCCCACACTTGGCCACGTTCTATCTATCCAAGCCGAGTGTGTCCCTCGCCACACTCTGAGGTGAGAGAAACCAAAAACAAAAAGCGCTCACGCAGCGCTGGTCCGGATCGGCTGGACTACGCCTGGTCTGCCACCTTATTGCCACACCAACTCCAGCTCCGACTTCATCTCCTAGTAAAAACATCATAGCCGTGTCCAAGCCAAATACGCACCAGAACCGGCCATAAAAATTGTCAACGCGTGGCTTTGATGGTTTACACTAACCTGGAGCAGGGGTATATCTATTTTGGGGAGCTGTTAGGTGTATATGAGGTTCTTAATGGGGTTTCAGGGCTTTACACCATCATGTAGTGCTAATAATTGGCTTATAACAACACTCCCAAGTATTTTATAAACTCTTAGATCAAATCTTTATAGATTAAGCCCTAGGGCATTCCAAATTCGGCTAGGAAAAGACTTTTCAATTAACTGCCTCTTAATAGGGGCGTTTTATTCAACATGAGGCACGACGCACATGCGTACATCACACCTATCCATAGACGGAGGGAGGGCGGCGGGAGGCATCCAGATAAAGGAGGTGGAGCATTGGGTAAGAAGGAGACCAGCCTCGTCTCGTGGACCCATGGAGACAGTGGAAGACGTCTTCATTCTGAAAGGCGGCACACGTCTCGCGGATACGCGGCTTTTCGCACATTTCAATTTCAACCTGATCATGATTAATAGCCGCCTTCAGTGGCTCAGAATTTTTGATGGGACCAGCAAATAAGACTCGGGCATAATGGCGTGCGTAGCTGGAGCGTTAAAGAGATCGTAACACGGCTGGTTAAGCTGGTTGCTATTCCGCCCCATAATTTGATTAACACTTTTGTCGGACGGCCCACGGATGCGGCAACTGCGGGCACCCAAAGATACTCGACTCATATGTGGCACATGCCACCTACCACCGGCCGGGTCTGCTCAAATTGCCGTGAAATTATCATAATTTCTTCGGGTGTCTTTTCCCTTATGACAAACATCAATTTAGCTAAGCGCTTGCCCAAGTTTCGTCATTCGCTTGTTAATTGGAAAAGGGTCTTGGTTGCGGTGAATTAATTTAGTGTTTCAGCTTAACCTTTCTTGAGTTTTTTTCATTAGGTGTTAATTGATTTTGGTCGGCCCCTCTGCATGAGAGATTTAATGATGATCCAGCGAGACCAAGGGCTTAATAAATATGTTTCTTATCATTAATAAGGTTTCTCAAAAGCATTCTCCAAAATAAAAAGGCAAATTCACTTATTTTTAGACATTTATTTATAAATATATATTATTAGGTGTAGAGTTTATTGCTTTACTTAATCAGTACAATTCGTTTATCAAGATTTCGTTTATTAATTTTCATCTCCTGTCTTGAGATTTAACTAAGTCTGACCCCTCTCTGAAGGGGGACAAGTCGAAGCTCCTAAATATAAGCACCGCCTCGCGTTTCGGCCAATAAATAATATGAAGTACGATTAGCAAATAAATAGTTAGAGTAATAGTTTGGATTTGGGTTTCGGGGGGCGTCGGAAATTCGGAAATGCCGCCTTGCACAGAAGCCTGGCGCAAAACATTTTGATACAAAATTATTTGGCAAACTTTGTGGGAAAATGTCAGCAGCTCAATAGTTAATAATAAATAGTGTAATAGTTATAAATGCAATTCGCTCGAGTCTGGACTTAGACGTAAGGACATGAAGCAGATTTCTCACTAAACATATAATATAATAATTAGCCTAACTTTCGCTAGAGAGAATCGATTAAACTAATTCGAATTTAGCGGGGAGAATTTTCCATGTTTACTTGGCAATGCGCCGATTTAAAATGCTGGAACCTCGACTTCCAACGCATTTAAAAGCGCGCATTCTGTAGAGATACTCGTATCGTAAAAAAAATGAAAACTTTACGCGTAAACTAATCGTAGTCTTAGCCTAGGCTGGAATTAATCTAGGGTTTCCAATGATTTTCATGTGTGTGTGTCGCTGCTAGGCGAATATTTTCTATTCAAGTCTCATCGAATCTTTTGAAGCTTTCGAGGCATATTGCGTTTGTTCCCAGCTAAGTGTTCCCAGCTAAGTGCGAGAGCCACCCAGATCAGATCTCCCCTAGAACTGCTGTCCGTAGCGCCCGTTAATGCCGCTGTCGTAGAGCTTGCTCAGCGTGTCCTTGGCACTGCCCACGTAGGACGCTCCCGACGAGGATCCGGCGGAGGATGGCGGCGGTGGTCCATAGAGCATGGTGGGCGCTCCGTAGGTGATAGTGGGCGTGGGCTCGTGCTGGTACAAGTAACGCTCCTTGCTGGTGCGACGCTGCACGGTCTTCCAGATGCCAAAGATGCTCAGCTGGGCGAGCAGGAAGAGTCCTCCGGCCATGATTAGTCCTGAGAAGGAGAGAAAGTAAGATGGAAAGTGTTTTTTTAGATTCGAAGCTCTGACAGAGAGAGAGAATATTTGTTGATCAATGAAAATAAGAGATATTACCCTAATTAAATTTAAAATCTTTAAAAGAAATCCTAAAATGGTTTCTAAACTGTGGGAAAATTCTGTACATATATCTCAAAACAGCTTGAAATAAAATCCCCAGAAATCGAGAAATAAAATCGCTTAATTAACCTTTAATCCGGTTTTAAGACCGAGTCTCCCAAGAACTTACCAGCCTCAAATCAACAATATTGCTCCAGATTCGAGGCGGTGCCTTCGCCCTCAGTGTACTCGAGCAATTTGAAAAGGGAAGTCGGCCTCTTATCGCCATAAATCAGGCGGATTATCTCGAGTAACCGATCTAGTTCGAAGAGTTTCAATGAAAACTGGTTGCCGACGAAAGCAGGCGAAGCCACGCCGGCCCAGCGATAAGATCGCTCCAATCAGGGAAGCCCGGAGTGGAAGAGGAATAACTAGAGCCAGAAGAGTGACCTCAGATCGGTTTGGTTATCACAGAAAACAAAAGTGGGCGCCACTTGACCCACTTAGCAGTGAACTGAAACAGAAAGAGGAAAAAAATAGCTCCAAGGCAGACGTAAACGAGGCAACGTCCGAGTACGAGTCCGAGTCCACCGACCAAGTGACCAACTTTGACAGCAACAAGTTCAAGATAAACAAAAACAATGAGAAATAAAACAGCGACAATTTAATGCATGAGTTGCATATTTCGGCACGGACTCACTTTCTATACCCTAGACATCGCATGTTGCAGTTGCGAGCTTGCTGCTGCTGCTGCTGGGTTCTTAAGAGTGCAACATGCCACATAAATAAGCCCAGGAAAGCGGCGGACAAGCGGAGGAAATTCGAAATGCCGATGCCAATGCCTCCACAGCCGGTAGAAATCGGGTGAAAGTGCCGCCAAAGTTAAAGTCAAAGTCAGAGTCGAGTTGCATGCGTTGCTGCTGCTGCTGTTTTTTGTCCAGTTCACGAAATCAGAATTTAAGAGCATCAGCAACAGCAACTGCAACGACGACATGCCTGATGACTATCAAAGATTACTTCGTAACAATGTTGTGCCTGTTGTTGACCATAAAAAGTAAGCTCAGCTCGGCGAGTAAAGCCAAAAAAACAAATCAACAAACAAAACCAAGAGCCACAACATCGTCGTCAGCGCCATCATCGCCTTCATCGCCTTCATCGCCTTCATCATCGCCGTCATCATCATCGTCTTGGTCATGACTTGAATGAGTTTCAATAACAAAGTGCACGCACTTGAGACTTTTATTTATGTATTTGACTCCGGCTTTGCGAGCAGACCAACAACAGTAACAGCCACAAAAGGGGGCAACAACGAAAATATACAAAATTATAACAATTACTGTAAACGGTCCGAGGAACAAACGAGTTCTGTTTTTTTTTTTTCGGATTTGGTAGGGGGAGTACGAGAGGCGCCCACAAAATGGTAAATAATTTGATGAAACCCGACCCAGAACAAAGAGCAAAGAAAATTGCTGAGAAAAGCTAACGGGGCTGAAGGGAAAAGTAAGCGAGCAACGAAAGTGAATTATCCGCAGAAACGTTTAAACAAATTCTACTTCCAGGTAACTTAAAGGACGGAGTCTGGGCCATAAAAAGGCCATGAAAATGATGAAAGCAAGCCGAGCATTAATAACATATTTTAAACGAAAGTTTAAGTCCATATGCGGTCGACCTTTACGGCTTTTTAGTCAAGCCTTAATTAACTTGATGTCTTTTTTAACGACCGTGAGGGGCTACGGGGTGCTGGAATCCCTAAAATAAATATCTGCGGTTCTGAGATCGTATTTTAAGCATAAACTCTTTACCATTATTTCTTTGATCTATAAAACAAACTTAAATGGGAGATTTTTGCTGCCGGCTTGGCATCTGGAAACGTAACCCAACCCGTCTGCAAACTCGCTTTCGATAAATAGGGAAAGAGAAATGAGAATTATCTGTAATTTGGAAGCAAACTACCGAATCGAATATAAGAAATTGCATCGTGCTGCCGTTTAATAAAACATTTAAGAGTAATGGCGAGTTTGATGAAAGCGAAATGATTGAACTGCATTTGAGGAAGCAGACTTCGCTGTGATTCTTTTGAGAATAATACCAGAAATTAGGCCGTAAAGTGGCCATTAAAGTGCTTGCAGTAATGGGAGAGATTCATTTCTAAATAAATATCGGCGCGGAATGAAAAATGCTCATAAACATTGACAAATTACAGGGTGTGGAGTCAACTCGCCGCCAGATGACGTTAAATTGCTGTTCTGCATGCCGAAGCTTGAGTTAAAGTCAAAGCTGATGCCGGGGATGCATTGGAGTCTCATCTCAAGCGCACGCATCAAAGCTCACCTGGTCAGGTGCTCAGCCTGCAACAATGTGTGTGGCAAATGAGCTTAAGCACAAGTAGAAACCGTTGCTCTAATTGTAGGCAATGAGCTTCGGTTCGCTCAGCTCGCCTCTGATCTGCCTGGAAATGCGGCGCGTAATTACCACAAAAATGTATGCTGGCGGTGGTCCAACGGAGCCGAGGCTGGGAGTGGAACTGAGGCTGAAACTGATGCTAAAGCTGGACCTGCTGCTGTCTAACGAGCTGTCAATTTAACGCTTCAACGCCGCATCGCATTCGCTCTGATTCGGCATGGCAATTGCTCCACAAAGGAATGACACATGGGAGATGGTCGGTCGGTCGGTCGGTCTCCGGGAGCCGGAAAACCCAGCGGGCCAACTGTGCAAAAAGTTTTTCGCGCCGCACGAAAATGAGGCGTGCAGAATCCTGCTGCCAGAAAGAAGCCCCAGCCGCCGCTGCCGCTGAACTAGTGACCTGGTCGTGAGCCAGCAGAGACACCGGGGCCAGCATCATAACTTGTTTAATGCAGTCACAGAACACGTTCTGGCCGGAAAAGCCAGAACCTAATTTAAGGCCCATGCAGGGGAGCCAGTTGGCGGTCGGCAATGATGAAAAATTGATTCATTATCAAAATTAGCGAGGCCAGGAACAAGCTGAGCGGCTCACGACGGCCACGATGTCGTCCTGCTCCTGCTCCTGCTCCTACTGCTGCTGCTTGTCTATGCAAATCAAGCTGCCTTTGATTTGCGCTTGATTGGGCATTTTCACAGGGAGTTCGCTTGAAACTTACCATAGCCATTAAGGCAAGTGAGCTTGTCCTGGGCGACGCCCGCATAGGCCTTCTCGTGTGGACCCGATCCGTGGCCGCTGTCATTGCCGCTGCCGTTGGTGGTGCCGTCCTCCGCCTGGAAGCCGAACTTGTCTGTGATTTGTATGGACTGCATGAGCAGTATGTTATCATCCGCAGGGCCCACATCCCGTCGCCGGCGTGTGCTGACCATGAACTCGCCTGCAATAGGAACGGGCAAGAGAGGTTCGTTAGTGGGCTGGATGGAGGGCGGGGGAGCCGGGCTGAATAAGAGTGCTTACCACCGTCGGTTCCGTTGAGCACCGATCGCTTCTTGCGGCCATAGGAGACCAGGGACTTGAGCTCACCGCTGGCGCCATCCTCGCTATCGCAAATGACGGGCTCGCAGCGCGGGATGCAGGGCGTGACGAGGGCGCGGAACTGAACCACCTCGCTGGAGGGGAACTTGAAGGCGTCGAACTGCGAGAGCAGCACCTTGCGGTTGTGGGCCAGCTTCTGGATGTTGCCCATGATGTATTGGTCGGTTGGGCAGCCATTAGCATCGATCAGCGTTATCTCGGCGCTGTCCGATCCGTCCATGGCCACCAGCTCCCGCACAAAGATCTCGTAGGGGCTGTTCGGCTCGACGATCTCGAAGCGCAGGGCCAGCGGATCACCGACCTCGGCGATGCGCTTCATGTCACTGCCGTCCCGCGAGGTGATCTTCATGATCACATTGGGCGAATCGATGGTGATCTCCTCGCTCAGCGACGACTCAATCTCCCCGGTGACTCCCAGGTCCACGTCGTTGAGCACCGTCTTGTTGGTCAGGTCGTACTGACAGGAAACGGCGAGTCCCAGGTCCGAGGAAGTGACGATCATGTCGTGGTGCTGGATCACAATGTCGTTCATGTACCGGCCATAGGCGCTCTGGCGGACATTGCACTCCAGGTCGTTGTAGCCCATGCGGAAGTCGAACTCCAGCGAGTTGTTCACATTCACGGCGCAGGACTTGGGCGCTCCCTTGGCGTAGACCTTGCCGTCGAAGAGCTTGGAGGTGCGGATCTTGGTGATCATCTCGCCGGAGCGGCACTCGATCGAGACATTGTAGCAGGCCGAGAGTTCGTAGGTGGCCGCCTCGGGCACCTCCAGGTAGGGATCCATCACGTCGGTGAGGGTGGCCCGACTATGATGCGACAGGCGGCAGACCATGTCCCCGGTGTCGTTATAGTCGTACGAGTGGCATCTGTCCGGGATTACAGTTACAAAAGCTGTCGGGATGGAGTCCTAGCTAGGGTCCTTACCTGTAGGGGGAGTTCAGACAGAGATCGCGGCACTCGTCAATGGTGTTGATGTCCTGGTAAACCGAGTCCACCGTCTTCAGGATCTTGCCCGAAATGCGCTTGAACTCGCACAGTTTGCTCGGCTCCTCGGCGCAGTTGTTCTCCAGGTAATCGGCTCCGTCATAGGGCTCCACGCTGGCTCCGGCGGAGAGGGTAATGCGATCCATGTCCGAGAGCTCGCACAGACCCGAGTGGCGATAGTAGTTGGCCGAGCTGGTCGAGTTAAGAGTTTTGAGCGGTTCGGAAGGACGGAAGAGTGAAGGGCGAAAGCGAGTGGCGGAGTTAGAGGAAGAGATAAGAGAGATTAGGAAGGAGTTGCAAGTGTTCATGGAGAGCAGTAAGAGCCAGTGAAGCCGCTCGAAATCATAGGGTATTAGATAGGGTTTTAAAAACGTGGTAATTTGAGAGAAATAATCATTTTAGCTTAACCTAATCAAGAGGTGTCCCCTTAGGGGGCATATTTAACCTAGTTCTTTCCGTTCAGAATAAGATTTCTAACTTAATTTCAAAAGAATTAATATTTATTCAGTCAGAACATCGTTATTTCTTGTCCCACTCGTTCTTCTGCTTGTATTTCTCCATCATTGTTGCCCTACAACTTTTTGCCCGAAGGCAGCATACCCATCTTAGGTTCTAACTTGCATTACTTAACACCTGGACACTGTGGACACTCACCGGCATGTGAATTCGGACTCGCCCAGGCACAGCTCCAGGCAGTCGCGGCGCGACAGAACCGTCTGACTAGATTTGACGTGCTCCGGCAGGCGGTAACCTTGAACGCGATCGATGCACCAGGCCTTGGAGCAAGGACGTACGCCCAAACACGATTTCTGTGCGTAGATGGTGAAAACCGGAAACTGTGAGCGCGAAAGTGAACCTGAAAGTGTGGAAAAAAATAGGAAAAAAACCTCCATCAGGACAGGCGGGAAAATCGGGAAAAGCTGGAAAGGCAGCGCTAACGGTGCTGTGCGTACGCGCTGCGTGAATTGCGCGTTTTATGCGTTTTACGCACACGCCCCTTCACTGCAAAGTAACAGGCGTTGAGAAACGCTGAAAAGCTGGAGCCGAATCGGCAGCAGCAACTGCGGCCACTGCAGCAACGACAACTGCATCGACATTCGAGATTCGACTCGAAGGAAGGCTGCGGCAGAAATTATGCGTTACTGTTCAGCGCCAATGCCAAGAGCCAGTTTGCTGTTTGCAGAATACATGGCAAAATCTAGTTTGCCGGCCCGGGACGGGCCCAGAGCGACGACGTCGCCTTGGCAGCCGGCCAGGCAGCCACCAAATCATGCGTAAAAGCAAAAGGCGTGTGCAGGCGCTTTTTTTATTTATTTCAGCCTTTTTTTCGTGGCCACTGTGAGACACGCGGGTGATTTATGCCCCCGGACCACGACAGCCGAAGGCACACAGCACGAAATGGCAATTATTTGTGATATTTTCCAAAGCATAAGTTGGCTTAAATAGATAAAGTAAATATTTATTATTTAGTAAAGAACAAAAAGGTTCCAAAAATATCATTTAGACGCCTTTAATCCACTTTTTTCTTTGAGTGCACGCAACCTGCATGAACTAGAACTCAGTAATTGAGAAAATGAATGAATGAACGGCCGGGCTGAGCTGAATTATTGAGCTTTCTTTGGCACAAAAAGAAAAACAGCGCAGTCGTCGTTGTCGCCGTTTCAGATTCTCACACTTTCTAACTCACCTGGCAATTTATCGGCGGTCGTCTTGAACAGCACACACAAGCCGGTTTCGTAGTTGACAGCGCTGCAGGACTCGTTGCTCTGGCAGGCCTCCAGGCAGTCGGTCAGCATGAGGGTGCCGGGCAGGGTGTCCAGCATTTTCGAGGGGGCCGACAGCACGTAGCTGAAAGTGAAGAAATATGATTTATAAATCAGATCGGGCCGCAGCGATATCGGGGCCCCGATACTCCGCATGATTTATGACCTGCGATGTGACCCCACTAATAGATTTCCAAAAACGAGTCAATGAGCCGATGAAATCGAAAGTGCTGGCCCGGACATTCTGCGGCCATCAGTCTTTATTATGATTTCGAGCGACGGAGCGGCGGAAGACCAAACAAAAGACTCAGGCAACGAACTTGCGGCGGGCGATGACATCGGGAACAAGTCTTGGGATTAGTCACGTTTTAACCAAAGAGTGTCACTCCTACGGCCGGCACACATTTGCATATGCTAGTTAGCAGCGTTCCACGGCTCCGTGGCTCTGTGGCTCTATGGAGCTGGCTCCATTTCTGGCTTCCCACTTGCCGCCGCCACTTCACCGTTATCTCTCTCGCTGTTTCTCTTGTCTTCTCCGCGGTCGCCGCTTCTTATGGAAATGTTAATTGGCCCAAATGTCAGTTGCATTTCATTAAAAATGTATGAACCCTTCGCCGGCCCATTGTGTTGTCTCTCGAAAAATTCAAATTTTAGAAGAAAAGCAAAAGTGAAAATAACAAGTGGCTATATAAAATGTAATCAGGTTTCTATAATGCCGGCGGTTGCGTAAGCCGCTGGGCTGGGGGAAACTTTTCATTGTTTTGTGACGTTTATGAATAGGTGGCACTCCGAACGAGAGTTCAATTAGTTATGAAATGTTTTTGCAAAGGAAAGAAAGTCTGCTTCATTTGAATAATATGATTTTAATAAGTTAGCCGAAGGCGTATAGAATTAATAAAGATAAGTGCTTGGTAAGATCAAGTTCTTATGATAACTAAGATAGTTCTAGGTTATTTTTCTTCATATTATTATTTTTAATGACTTATTAGAGCTCGAAATAAATTATAAATCCATCTGTTAAATTACTTCCTTGACCCATATAATAGTAATTAACTTAGTGAAGCTTGTAAACAGTCCTTCATCGGCTTACATCTAATAGCTAGCCCCCCCGGTTTTCTATCAACTTTGTATCAACTCACCCGGTAATGATCTCAAAGCCAATCATATCTGGATCGCACTCCTCCTCCTGCAGGACGGCCGGGGCCTTGTCCGTCTTGGCCTCCGGCTGTGCCTCAATGGGCGTGGCCAGGGGCTTGGGCAGCTCGCCGGTGCCGGCTCCAGCAGGAGATCCAGCTCCAACGGTGGCCGCCTCTGCCGCCTGGTCGCTGCTTCCGTCCGTCGTGGTGCTGGTGCTGGTGGTGCTGGCGGGCGTGGAGCTGCCATTGTTGCCAGATGCGGCTGCCAGCGGCGAGGGCGTCACATTGTTGCGCGGAACGGTCTGCTTGACCGGCTTGACAGGACGTTTTGTTTTGCGTGCGGCGCTGGCGGCGTCACTCGCAATTAGGCAGAGCAGCAGCAGAAAGGTGCAGCGGCGTAGAAACATTTTGTCTGCAATTGAAATTGATATGAGCTGCGGTTAGGAGGGGGCTTGGGAGAGGCTAAATGTTAATTAGGCAGCTAATTTCACATTACGCGTAATTTATGTAATTCCTGGTGTGCATTTTATTGGTTTAGTGCTAGCTGTTCCTCGCGGGCAGCCTCCACGGGGGCTTTGCACTGCCAGGAATGGAACGGAACGGAACTTTGTGTCTTCGGCCGGCATTCGATGGCATTCCCCGACCCTCGCCCCTGCCCTGTTCCCTGGCTATGTTCGAGCTTTAATTGCCTGGCTTGTTCGCCGTGTGTTTCAGCGTTTCATTAAACCTACAGTGCGCTTACAGCTTACAGCTCTCAGCCATCTTGGCTCTTTCCATTGTGCATACAGCGGCGGACTCGGCAACAGCCGCGGCAGAAACAGAAACAGTTGCAGCCACAATCAGAACAAAAACATTACCGAGACCTCAGTGGGGCGAAGTTTTATGTGTGAAAAACGCCGCCGCCTGGGAAATGCTTAGGAGGAGCAGGGAGAGAGAGAGAGAGTCGGGATGCGACTGGGACTGGGTGTAGGTGGCACCATGCTGGGGGAAAACCTGGGACGCGGAGACCCCCAAGACCCCATGGGCCCAGATTTCACCTAGTAAGTACAGGCGGGGTTATGTTCCAGTTACCCAAGGCACATATATTTAGGTGCCTGTAGACGCGTGAGATAATTAATATTATTACTAAGGGAATTTGAACCCTGACTTATTCTTATAACATAATAAATTACAGTCACTTCCGCTTAAGGCTGTGCTTGGAATTTCGGAATTAGGCACTTAAGAATAACTTAAATGCAAAATACCGGAGCTAGATCCTTAACTTTATGGTTCTGCTCACATGCTATACTCGGAACCTACTATCTTATCTCAGATTTTTATGGGCAGTGTCAATGACTTTTCGTACCCTAAAAAACCCGTCTTCGTCATAGTTTGTTGCCGCTGTCATAGCAATTTGCTAATCCAATTATGCAATCTCGCTTCCAGACGCGCGAAACAATTAACACTTTACAGCTGACGAATCTCGGATCTAAACACTATTTTCTCTCCTTTTTTTCGCGAATAACTGGCCATTTCCCCGTTCCAGCGAGAAAGTGAATTCAGGCGCTCATAAAAACAAAAAACGAACAAAAGAAAAACAAACACAGTTTCATGTTGTTAAATATTTTTATGCGTTTCGGCTGTCGATGCCCGACAAAGGCGTAAAAAAGTGAGTTTCACTGCCCGACAATAAAGAGGCAGAGAAAGAAGAAAATAACGCGGTCTCCTGGGACTCGCAGAGAGCTGAGCCGGGCTGAGAGCCAGGTTGAGCTGAGCTGAGTCGAACCACCTGTGAGATAATCTAAAGTGTGGCTCATTATTTTGCCGGAGAGAGACAACGAAGAAGATTTAGCGGTTAATAAGCGGCTGCGTGAGAAAAGATTTTTGCGCTGGCTGCTGCCTTGGTTTATCATCTTTTTTGTTTTTGGTTTGTCGTTGTTTTATTTTTTGTAAGTTGTACGCTGGGCACTTGTTTAATGTTTCGTTAGTTACATAATTAATTATGAGCCGCCGCAGGAGGAGGTGGAGGAGGAGGAGGCTCCAGGTGGACCCGGGTTGCATGCAAAACCAGCGCCACGCCCACACCTCTGCAGCTGCAACGGCTGGCTCACACATAAATTATGAAAGCCAAACAAGAGGAGAGAAAGAACCGTTAATGTTAATAACATGCTTTAAGATACACTGCACTAAAAACAATATGTGGCTCGGCTCCCCTCGATCATCTCTCGCCTGCGAGCACCATTCTTCTGCTCGATTGAACGGCAATGGTAGATGGGGCTGGAGATGGAGATGGAGGCTTACAAAGACTGGAACTGAGACAGAGACAGAGACCCGGAGAACGGGAGGCGAACTCATTACGGAACGCTCACTTCCACTTGCAATTAGTTGTATGAATGAATTTATGCTAATTATAGGCCTCGACGGCAAACGCAACGCGCTTTTAATAAGCCAACGAGAGACCTCGGGCCAAGGCACCGCGATGCCTGTCTGCCTGGATTTTTCGGCCTTTTGTTTCAGCTTCATTCTTATCTGCCGGCCTTTTTCTCCGGCCCATCCCCTTGGTTTATCTTTTTGTGGCCCCTCCCCCATTTGTTTTTCTTTCGATTCGGTTCAGTTTCACCTGCTAACCCACAAATGTAATGAGCCATTGACCAAAGTGGACAGAGAAGCCGGCGAAGAATGGCCGAAAGAGAAAAGAACGGTAAATGTGCGTGTGTGTGGCATGCGGTTAGGGATTCGGCATCCAAAATATATTTTTTTTAGAAAGACAGTCTAGAATAGGAATGTTCTGCGGTTCCACAGCGCAGAGCACTTAGAATTTCCATGTGAGCGTAACCGAAGAGAACCGCCGGAGAAGAGGCAGCTACATTTTAATTAACCCGCCTGGCATAATTTGTGGCCTGGCCAAACGTTCTGGCTGGGCCTCTGTGGCTTTCCATGACTTTTGATTCCGCGTTTCGGCCGATGTTTTCCCTCCGCCGGGGTTAGATATGTCTATCAATTTCACTAATTGAACGTTAACAACCCGCCGCCGAGCGCTGGAAGCGGTTTTTCCATCTATCAATCATGTAAACTACTCGGCGATTCCAATCGGATTCCCGGGAGTCGAGGAGCCGTACAATTTGGTTAGTTATTAGGTGAGATCGGGCCATTCGCAGCTGCTTCCTTGTGTGCCACGGCCAATTCATCCTCCTCGTTAATGTCTGGATCATAAACAAAAGACTCTGGCAACGAACCAGCCGTATGTAGAGCTCTGATTGCGGCCTGCAGAGTTTCCATTACAATTTGCTAATAGCTTTTCGCCTCTGCTCGGGTAAAGTGAACCGAGTTGAAATGAAAACAACACAAAAGATCTTCTCCGGCTTTCAAAATGAACTCATTTGCCGATGAAAATCAAATTGAAAACGTTTACATTGAATTCGATTTGCTTGCGGTCTCGAAGGCCTTCTGAAAGGTCAGAACCGCCGCGGCCCGACTCTCAATATATTCAATGAAAATTTCTCTAGTTTCGTATGCATGTTCCCAGGCTGCGCAGCCGCTGGCAGCCGATGCCACAAAAGGAATAATATTTCGGTTTGTTCGATTTGAATTTATGCCAACTAAATGCCAAATGCTAATTGACTTTGCAGCCATAAAAATCGAGCCAACTAAAAAAACACTTTCTCAGCCAAGGAGCACGGACTCCGCAGCGCAACCTGACTCCGGCCAGAGTCTCCTGCTCACTCCACTCCACTCCGAGCATGCATAATAAATATGGCTTTTGTGGAGCGCGGCGCGGCTGAGAAATGAGCGCTTGGCTTGGCTTGGCCGGCAAGGAGGAAGCAGCATATTAGCGGCAGCAGCGCGCGGACTCGGCGGCATTATCATAAACTAAATATAGCAGCAAATATCAATTTGATTGTGCTGGCCGAGCGCACAAATTGAGACCGGTGCACAATGGCCAAGAGACTCCACTCCACTCCACTCCACGCCGACCAGTCCGAGCCAGAAAGAAGACTGGATAAAGACCATCGGGATCGGCAGGCATTGTGTTGCAAGTACCGTTGAGGTTTAGCGCATGTCCGGCGTGTCCGGCTGCTGGCCAGTGATAAATTATCACTGTTGGCCGGGCCATTACTTTTCGGAAATGTACGAGGTGAGCGACTGCAGTTGCTCAGCACCACCACCGCCACAGCCGCCGCTGAGTTCTGCTAACTTATAGCCGGCAATGAAAATGGGAATCAGAATGGGACGATGACGATGAGAATGCGCTTTAGCCGATGGGCACACTCTAAGAAAATGCAGCTATAAAAATTAATGTTTTCTGAATCAAAGAAATAGAGTTTAGGCGACGTTGAACTCTTGATAAAATGTGTTTGGTTTCAAAAAGTATAAACCTAGCTTTGTAAAAGATAGATATTAGCTAATTCCCTTAACAAATTCGTACTAATCACTATTATAATATATATTTTTGTCTCCTCTTTATGTAGTTATAAAAAGACACCTCTAAGTACTTATGAAAGGTACATAGACAATTAAAGAAGATATTTCGAATCTCTCCTAGCTTTTAATAAGGTTCAGTAATGAAGTGTTTATCTTTTGGTTTATATACAAAATTTAAAGAAGAATTTACTTTGAATTTCCCATTTATATTTCTTTCCTTATTTTTCTCTGTGTGCCGCTGTAACCCAAGATTTACAGAGGAGTCATCCAGAGATACGCTTCGTAGCCCCAAGTTTGGGGGCCAAGGCGTTGGCGTTTATTATGCAAATATTTTAGCCTTAACTTGCGGCTGCAAATTAATATTGCTCAGCTCGGAGCTGCACTTGGAGGTGGAGTTGGAGTTGGAGTTCGAGTTGGAGCTAGAGCTGGAGCTAGAGCTGCAGCCGAGCTCGAGTTAAAGTTCCTCGGCTGAACAATGTCGCATTCATTTAACGGCACTTGGCTGATTGTTATTTAAAGTTCAGTTCATAACAATTGTGGCCGTGCCGTGGAGTGCGGAGAGTGGAGAGCGGAGTGCAGTGGTGCTGATGCTTTGTCCGTTTCGCAATTTACTGCTTTTGCATAGTTAACAACTTGATTGGTAGCGCTGGGCAGTTGGCAGCAGCAGCCTGACATTGAAATGTAGGCCTTGCCATCATCGATGCCCGCCAATGATTGTCGTTGTTGCTGCTGCTGATGTTGCTGCTGCTGCTGCTGATGCTGATGTTGTCGTGGCTGTCTTCTTTGTGGCTGTTGTCATGCTGCATAAGTGGAGGACTGGTTGCCGCTGTTGCATAACTAACAATGTTTAGAGCGCATAAATACATGGCCACGGCTGCAACAACACAGCAGCAACCACAACAACAACAACAGCGAAGCGAACTCCATCTAACATCTAACATTCAGAGTAACGGAGTCCCGCACAAATGCTCATGACATGCAAAGGAATTTCAGTTATGTTGCCAGTTGCAGGCCGCCCCATGCGGGGCGTGTTTCTGGATCCCGGGATATATAAGCTATACTATAGCAGTATCCAGCCATTTAGCAATGCAAATTGCGTTGTTTAGTTTATAGATAATGTCATTCAGAATGCTCGCTCGCACAACTATCACAAAAATGCTCAAGGAACTTGCCGAGTTACAGAACAAGTTCGCTGCCAAAGTCTTTCGATAAATGCACTTGATAAGGCCCAAAGAACGACGGCTGACATGGGCTGAGAAGAAAGAAACGTAGCAAATCTACGGGTAGCATTCTACTGCCAATCGGAGAATGCAGATTTTGATTAGTGAATCCTTAGCTGGGATCCTAAGATCATCCTAAGTCCGAACACCCTCTGCCTCAAATATAAACCATAAATATGGAAGGCCATAAAGCAAAGACAAACATCGCCAGCTACAACTTAATCTTCGTCAGAGCAGGCGACACTGACAGGCTGCCAAGAGACACTATATGGTCATAAGCCAGGCAATTAACACTTGACATTCTTTTCACTTTTTGCCGTTGCCGTTGATATGCTGTAGGCCCCATATAGCGGCTCCACTAATCGCCTCATAAAAACGCACACATTTTATTTCAGCTACGTGACAAACAGAACTTTATGGCCGCTAGAATAGGAGAATCGGAGAATCTCTGCGAAGGGACGGCTGTAGAGAGATTTCTTTGGGACGTGAGGCCGGGGCACATTTCGCTTTCTAGCAGCCTTCACCTGGCCATTCCATTCTTTGATGTCGAATTCCGAATCGGAGCAGAGCAGAGCCAGAGCCGGTGGCTACTTTCCTGGCATTGGGTCTACTTGCTCCATTGTCCGATGGCATCAAATTCTACTTGAGCACTCGCTCGCTCGCTCGCTAATTCGAGTCAATAAAAAAGCGTTTAAAAGCAAACAATAATGAATGCTAGTTGCTCTGGCGGCCGGCTATTAGAAATTCTAGCAAACTGGCTCAAAGAAACACAGAAGTGAAAGAAAGCCAGGCCAGACGTAAATTAAATGGAAACTGCCAGGCGAAAAAAAAGAGAAGAAACAACTAAAAGGCACAAAAAGCGTAGCGTTTTCGAAATCGAATGCTTTGGCGGCACGTGTCTCTTCGAAGCATTTCTCCTCGGGAAATTCTTTTGGAGGCGAGTTCGGGTTTGGCTGTTTGAGTAAAAGTAAAGATTCATAAAGAGCCGAGCGGGTCGAAAACCACTGACAGGCAAACATAAATCCCGACAAAGCCAAAAAGCTAAGCCCGAAAAAGGAAACGGCTGCCGCACGAGGAAAAACAGGCCGTAAAAAAATCTAAACAAATTGAAAAGCGCACGCCAAAGTCGCATCATCATCATCGTAAAGCTGGAAAAACTGAAAACTGGACCTGGAAATCAGGTCGTTCGGCGGTCTTCGGTCTTCGCCGTCGTCGGTCTTCTGTCTTTCGTGGTGGCCTCCCACAGTCGTATGATTTATGCCCAGCTAACTGTTCCGAATCCCCCGAAGAACACCACCCACCCACCTGAGCATGTGTGCGTCGCAGATTTACGACTCAATCAAATGCAAATTGCGAGTGCAAAAAATGGCAAATGGCAAATGGAAAATGGAAAATGGAAGGAATTTTCGAGCAGCCGCGCATTGTGCGGGCCACCTGTTGCTGACCCAGTTCGCGGAAAAACGGTTATAAATTGCGTGAAAATGCATTACGCAAGTACAAAAGGCTGTGAATGGTGGCAACATCATCATCATCGTCATGTGAATTGGCCGCTCCAGTTTTGCTGGCTAATTTATGCAACATTTGTTCGCTGCAACTTGGCAGCCTGGCAGCTTGGCAGGTGGAAGCTGTCGGCGCACGTAACTGTCAACATGGCGCGCAAACTAACTGTAAACTGCATGTGCCACCAGCCCACCACCCACCACATAGCCAGCGAGCCACCGAATACTGCAACCCAGTGAGCCACCGACTGCGCGGCTAATTGTCGACGCTTTTTGCATTTAAGCCAATTTGCGTTCACATTGTTGCCTGTCTGGCTGGCTGCTGGAAGAAAACGGCTGCCATCTAAATATCTATGCCCGGATAGCGACTTGGCCAAGATCTCGCGCCCCGGCCATCCGTATCTGTGGAGTCTAGAATGTGCCATTAACCCATTTGAGAGCGGTTTCGGCCCGAAAGATGCACACACACAGAATGTGCAATTTAAATGCACGGCGACGCAGGCGACAAATTCAATTAACCCATTAAGGATAACGCAATTGATTGGCCATCGAAGGCGGCCAAGTGTTTGTCGATAAAAATATTATGATAGGAGTTCTACTGCAATTGCTTTTTTATGATAAGTTTTTAGTTATTAGTCATAAGTTGGCCAGTTCAGGTTAGACAACATCTTTATCGTCTCTATATTAATTTCCCCTGAAAAGACTTATACATCCTTGAACTTATAAAGCCTTACACAGCTCTCTCTTGCCAACTGGCAATCATATTTCTTGAACATGGTGTTCCATTCCTTTTGTCAAGATTAAAATACCTTTCCATTCAGCCATTTGTCAACAAGCTGTGTGTGCACAGCAGGTACAGGCGGACCAAAGGATGAATGGCAGGCACTTAAATATGTGGCACTCAAGGGGTTAAAAGCGGCTTACGGCAGCTAAGACAACAAACAAACAAACATCGAAGAAACAAACAAGTTTGTTGTTGCTCAAACACTGGCCTAAGCAAACAGAAGCACAACAATTTTAGTTTGGAGCTGGAATGGGTATGGGAATGGGAATGGGATTTGTTTGTTTGCCCGATGGATTGACTGATTGATAGACTGACTGACTGAATGACTGGCTGCGGCTACCGCTCGACTGTCGACTTGTCGACTTGCCTTATGATTTCGCCTGCCGACGCTGCGCTAATTTGTTGGCATCCAGTGGAATTGGCCAAGACAGGAAGGCAGCAAAGAGCCAAAGACTGAAAAAGACTGAAAACGCAGCAAATCGAAGCGAAGCGCTGCGCAGGAATCTGGCAGACAAACGCTGCCGACACTGTCTGTCTGCTGGTAAATTCCTGGTAATTCTCTGTTTGATTTATTAACCATCATTACACACATTCGATGGCCGCTGATGCCTCGCTGCTGCCGGCAATCAGAATCAATATCTCAGCATCAGTTGGACTTCCGGTTCAGGTGTTTGTCTCGGCCGTTTGCCATTTGCCAGAGGAAGAGAAATCCTTTTGCCCCGGCTTTCGATGCCAGCAGAAGGAAAGCAACACCGGAGACTATGGACCCATAAATAACCGCCAAAAAGAGAGTCAGTAGCCCAATTGGCCAATATATAGAGCCGCGTTTATATATAGAACAAGTCACATTATATAATTTGCACTAGCTGGATTTATGGCCGGCCAAAGCTGCCATTTGTGGCCATGTGGCGATGCAGCTTCCACGCTGAATGCGTCTTTAAAACGCAATAAATATTAAAGACACTGGCCGTGCTCTGCGTGCAGTTTATTCGCTTGGCGAATAAGCCGCCGTGCAATTGTATCTGCCGATAGGCAACGCGAAAATGCTGCCGAGAAAAGCGATGCCGATGCCTATGCCTCGGAAAAGTGGAACAGGCCAACGGCTCGGGCCACATGCAACTGCCAGCCAGCCAAGTCGAGTGGGTTCTCGGGTTCTGTTCCCTCTGTTCTTGGCTAACAATATTCATTGCACAATTATGCCTTGCCTGATTCCTATACCAGATCTTAATGCTTTATATAGACAGCTAATTTATGCAGTGTCTGCACGTCAGTCAGGTGAAAGATACACACACTCGCACTGGCACACCGCATCTTCCGCGGAGAGGGGCTCAGCCCACGCCAAATTATTTGCTATTTAGCCAAACATCAGCCTAGTTAGCGGGGCCCCCGAAACTGGGTCGATGATATGCACTGGAATGCAGCAACTGCAACTGCAACACAGCAGCCACTGCAACAAGGTAGCAGCAACTGCAGCTGACTTCCTGTACGAATTCGGCCTAAACGAATTTCTCTTTGTTGACTTTGTCTTGGCAGTAAAGCATTATTCGGCTTAAAGTTTGGAGAGTCCCCTCGTTAGCTCACTTCTAATTGCAACTAAATCGAGATTCGGTACGTCTTAGTTTCTTTATGCACTTCCTTGGATTTATTTGTAATTTACTTATTTTACTACAGCCTCTATCTGTGATCTCTGTGAATGGGCTTCGTATAAAAGTTTTATGACCGAATAAGATCACCATAGAACTTAGATTTCTTATGCGGATTCTCGACTGCGAGTGCCCTCACGTCTATAACTCCCCTAGTTCGGTTTTTATGGTTTTGTTTCATCATTCTCACTTCATTTTAATGAATATTTAAATATTTCCTGTTGTAAAAGTAACAGCTGACTTCCGCTTCTTTCTGACAAGGCCACTAAAAATATTCTGGCATTTTTTTACACAGGCCTAACGAAATGCAATTTCCTGTGAATCAACTGGTTATGCTACAACACATAAAGTCCAGATTATTATTAGGAATAAAAAACTAGGGAAGTCATAGATCTAAGGCAATATATATAGAAGAATTTTTTCTATAGGAAAATACAGGCAATCGGAAATAGATACCATTGTTTCGCTCATTAATATTTAACCTTTTCACACATTATCTTCTCTAAATAAGTTATTTAAGTTAACATTTTTATTGGTGTGCCCATTTTCCAGGCTATCTCCTCCCAAAAGTGGGTCTTGCACTCGAAAATTCTCACGAACTCAGATTTTGGTTCAATTTACGAGAATTCTCATTCCTTTGTTACGTTCTCAGTCGATTCTGTGCCACGACCCCGTGAACTTGACATAACCTCTTCCCATATTTGATTTGGCACATACCTTAACTGTTTGCTCTTCCACTTCGGTGTAATCGAGCGACAATCCTCTGGGATCGGGTCTAGGGCCGGTCCGAGTGTGTGTGTGTGATCTGTAAGGCAAACAAATGCAAATTAGTTAAATATTTGCCTAGCGAGCAACAACAATGGTTCGGGCCAACTCCGGGCTGAGCCACAAACCCACTTAAAGTACGGCGGCTGCTGGCGTGTTATCAACCCGGCGATACACATCTGGGCAGCTGCATCGGCATCTCCATCTGCATCTGCCTTTGCCTTTGGAGCGGCGGCAATTGAGTTTAGTGTGACAACGTTTAATGTGAAAACGAGAACTAAATAAATAATTTTTACCAGCACCAGCAGCAGCAACAGCAACAGCTCCAGCTCTAGGGAGACGGCAAACAATGAGATGCGGCGATAATTTCATTATAAGAGAAAACTTAGGGAGATCGCTCCGCGGCGATGGGACTGGATACAGATGGATGGTGTATCCGTCTTGACGTCGAGCTCTTATCTGGAGTTTGAATCGTCAGCAGGTGACATTGAAGTAATTTACTTGCTGTTGCCAGTTTCCACCGCTACCCACACAATTTATTTGCAACTATTTAAGCGAAGAAGAAGGAAGCGAAGCCGAGAAGCCGCAGCTCGTCGTGGCCAGGCCAGCACAGAAAAAAAGCGCAGCAAAAAAACAAAAAAGAAGCTGAGCCAGGCAAACCAAGGCACTGAGATCTTGGTAAGTATTATTAGCCAGCAGCCAGCAGCTAGCAGTCGGGAGTTGAAGTCAAAGTCTCAGCATTTGCAGTCACTCAGAGCACTTCTTTTGAGCCCCGCGAGCCTCTCGGGTTTTGGCCTCTTCTGCCTTGGCTTCTTGCTTTATTATTGGCTGACAGTGTCGCTGTTGTGGCAGTTGTTGTCGTTGCTGCTGCTGCTGCTGATGCTGTTGCAGTTGCTGCTGCTTCGATGCTGTTGCTGCTGCATTTCGCATTCCATGCTAGCGAAAGTTGACCTAGTCGACGATCGCGGTTTTTGTTTCTGGCGTTGGAGGCGGCCGCCGTGTCAAGGGGGATGCAGTGCAAAATTTGCTTATAAATAACGAAATTAAATATGGCCAAAAGCCAAATAACTCAACTAGCTGAAAACTTTTAGCACATTTGCAGTTGCCGCAGCAGCAGGCAATCGAAGTGCGGCGCTAGGAGTTTCTCCTCGCTGGATTCTACCGACTATCAAGTGGCCAGGCCAACTTGCAACTACCAACTAGCATTTGCACAATTAACTATGCAATGCACGCGCCGACTGCTCCGATGCTCCCCGTTTCTCTTCGTTTTGGCCACTTTCTTTTGGCAGAGTTTTAAAATGCAAATTGTCTTGATGATGGAGTGCCGGGCATTCTAATCAGCTCTTGAGGATTTCTGCAAGATCTCTCGACTCTTACTTTCGATCTGTATCAAGCCGCTGACGTCAGCACTTTGAGACAACAAGAGGCTTCCGCCGGGGGCTCAAAAATAATAAAGAAAAGCACCGAGAAGGAATAACAAAACGGAGAAGAACACCAAGCTCGGGTGTACAACAGCAGGCGGAAGCCCCGGCCAGACATTGAACTGTAACACTTTCTATTGAGGTCAGCCGA
>JAEIIF010057094.1:0-13410 GCA_018874455.1 Drosophila trapezifrons | reverse complement strand
AATTTCTCTGTCGACGTTCTGCCCGCCCTCTGCTCACACGCACAATATGCACAAATCACACCAGAAAAATCTAGTGCAGTCTAATTGTAATTTAGTGGCCAAATCTAGCCTTTTTTTGGAATAAAATAGCTATTTTTATTGGCATAGCTATTTGTATGCCATATAACAGAAGCTCTTAGCTACTTTTTGTTCGCTTCCCTAGCTATAGATCGTCTGTGAATGTGATGGTGCCGACCACTGGCTTAAATCCATTCCTTATGTGGATGTTCCTAAGGTTAAATCATGTTTAAAAGCCTTTTTGTTTACTCTCCAGCTATAATCTATTAAAAACTCAAAGCTGTTTGTCTAACTGTTGATTAGATTAAGCTCACAATCAAATATTGAGCGTAAGAGTGTTTTGTTTATGCTGGGGGTATAAAAATAGCACTAGTTTATCTCTCCATTTAAATCGAATATTTTTATATAAACAAACGAACTTAGAAGTGATTTTTAAGTCGAATCTTTTCCATTAAATTGGTATGGAAAGTGCGTAACTCATCCATTAAGATAAAAAGACTTAATACTACATTTAGTGAATGATTTAAGGCTTTAACAAATGAATATCGCATTTCCCCTTGCTGATTTCCATTAGATGGGGACTCAATCTCACCTGGTTATCTACCAGCCGCAGCATGTGCGGCCAGGCTTTGAGCAGCTTGACAAAGAACGGATTGGTCACGCCCAGAATGCAAGCGGGCACGGCGGTGGTCGTCGTCTTGCACTCCTGCGTAAACTCCCGAAACTCGCTGTCGTGGATGGTGAAGTAGGGTCGCGCCTCGGCGCAATACTCCAGCGGTGCGATGAGCGCCACTAGGGTCTGCACCATATGCGTGCAGTCAGACGGCGAGGTGCCCACCACAACGATAGGCTCGGCGGTGATTACTAGCTCCCACAGCGTGTATAGCTGCTCCATGACAAAGTCCAGGGAGCGGAAGAGCTCGATTTCGTTGACAGAGTTCAGGATCTTGGCCGTTGTCGTTGGACAGGCGGCAATGGCAACGCCTGGCGGGGATTCCCCTGATGCCTCGGTGGTGGATTTACGGCTGGTGGTGGCGCGTGGTATGCAGATCTGGTAGCTGCACTCCAGCAAGGGCAGCTGCAGCGGCTGGCCGACGCGCAACGATGGCCACTGGCGGTTGATCTGCTCGCTGGCCAGGCGCAGGATGTCGGTGCCCTCGTCAAAGTAGCGCGGCGCCAGCTGGGCGAGTATGTCGTAGTACAGATTGAAGAACGGCAGCCGTGTGATGATGATGAAGCTCTTCTGGAAGTAGCCGCGCGGCAGATTGGCATCGCGCTTCTGCCGGAAGTAAACGAATCCCCAGTAATGGGATGCATCCTGTCGCAGGGCCGGCGAGCACTCTGCATTGTAGTTCTGCAGCGAGTCCTGGCGTTTCGTGCATCGGAATCGCATGTGGAACTTGGTGTCGCCCATGCATCCGGAATTGGAGTCCGGAAAGGCCATGTAGCAGATGTTGCTCACCTCCTGGTCGCTGGGCATGAACGCCGGCGGATACACATGCTCCAGGGCCTGGCCCAGGTTCAGATCGAAGGTCACAACACAGAAGCAGTGCATCCATTGCGAGAAATTCACCCAATCGCTGGCGCTTGGCTGCGAATTCGAGTTGGACGCATCCGTGCGGCGCTGCTCCTCCTCCTCCTCCTCCGCCTCCTGGGTGGGCTGCGGCGGGGGCGCGAAACTATCTTTCGGTGGCGCCATTTCCTTGATGCTGGCACCAGCGCTCATTTTTTTTATTTTGTTTTTATTTACAAAAAACGTTTGCCTGGCGACATTGACAACTGCAGCGGGGAATAGGGATGGGCGATAGTTCACAGCCTAACTACCTGTTCACGATATATCGGCTGTGTCTGGTCGGGGCGACTTTTCCATTTATTTATTTTTGTCTAGTGAGAAACATTTCATAGTTGGTTTTGACTATATATATTTATATGTATGTGGTATTTACCACTTTGAAAAAATAATATTATTTTACATATTTGGTATTACATTTATGCTTTTACATTATATTTGCCTTTTTGACATATTTGACCTACCCATCTCTATTTTTAGTTTTATCAAAGAGAAACTTTCACTTTTCGTTGTATTTTTTATTCTGCACTTTCTCCGGTCGTTGTTAATTTGGTTATATAAGTAAATGGTTGTAATATACTTATTTAGCATTTCATATTTAATTTAATTTTTATTTATGCCATGAGGGTGAATTCTAATATTTTGTTAAACTTATTTCCTTTTGCTAGCCCCGAAAGAGAGAAGTTAGATTCTTGAATATTAATATGCAGCAACATAAATATATATTTAAAAGTATTAGCACTAATTAGTGCTGGGGTTTATTTCCCTATAACACTTGCAAATATACATACATATATATATCTTATTTGTTAATTTTATATATTTAAAAATAATAAATAGCCAAAGCTTTCTTTTGCAAGCCATCTCTCAAGTAGCTATTAAATAGCTAAACGTTGCGAGAAAAAGCCTAATTCTCAGAACTGTTAGTGATGGGCTATGAGCGCCCTCCGGATACAGGGTTTATTTTTAAAATGTTCGTCAAAACAGAAACCACTCAGTTTACATATGTTATTTAACAACAACAAATAAAACAATCAGCCTAGATTTGCAAGCAATTCCACGGCTGATCCAATAATTTATTAACTGATTCCCCGAGCAATTATCGAGGAACGATTGAACTTAAAGAGTTTCCCGCCCAAATGAGCGGCGTCTGAGTTTTTTTTTGTTTTGATAAATCCAAGCAATTGCGAAATGCCAATAGCGTCCTTTAAGTCCGTACGCGAAGTGAGCAGCGAGGATGCGGTGAGATTGGTCCCTAAACCCTTCTATATACTTATAATAATTCGCGGAATCACCCCCCAGGTTCATGTGGCGGAGAATCTGCTGAAGGAGAGCGCCGGCAAGAAGTGGCGCACAAAATCCGGCAACGAGAAGTCCGCATATGTGGTTCTGGAGTTCCAGGAGCCGCAGCAAATCACTGGCATCGACATCGGCAACGAGCACTCGGCCTTCATCGAGGTGCGGGTCAGTCGCACCGGCTGCCAGGCGGATGACTTCCGAGAGCTGCTCCTTTCCAGTTCGTTCATGACGCCGATCGAGAGCAAGAACTCGACCAACCAGAACCGGGTGCGCTGCTTCAGTGGCCCGGCGCTGGATCAGACCGCACTGCCGGAGAAGTGGAAGCTGCTGAAGATCGTGTGCACGCAGCCCTTCAATCGGCACGTTCAGTACGGCATATCCTTCGTCAAGGTGCACGTGGTGGCTGCGGCTTCAAGTACATCTGCAGCTGCAGGTCCTGCTAAGGTGAAGTCTCTGCTGCCCGAACGGATGATGCAGTTCGGCGGGTTCAAGCTGCGCGAGGAGTCCCCCGACTCGGAGAACGACAACCAACTGAACAGGTTCCAGAGCTGGAAGAAGGAGTCTCACCTAAGACAGCAGCAGCCGCCGCCGGCAGCTACGACCACAGCGGCGGCCATTCGGGATGCCGGAACCACGGCCCTGAGGAGACTCAGCGTGGGCAAGGTCTCCTCCAACTTGCCCAAGCCTTCACCTAGCCCCTCGCCCGTTCCAAATGCTCGGCGTTCGGAATCTTCGGATGGGGATGTCGTCAAGCCCTTGGATCGCAATCGGGCGTCCCTGCTGTTTGGCGAGGACGATGACAACGATCAGGATGCCGATGAGAACAATGCCAAAAAGCGGCGACTGAGCAAGCATCTGGAAGCAGATAAGGATCGCCGGCGACAGGAGCAGGAAAAGGAGAAGGAGCGCAAGAAGGACAAGTCCAAGCGACATTCCCTAGACAGGTCAAGCAGCAATGGGGACAGATCCATCTCAAAAGAGAACAAATCTTCAGCCAAAGAGGATAAACCGGCCAGAAAAGAAGAGAAACCCTCATCTAGAGAAGACAAACCGGCTAAAAGAGTGGATAAACAGGAGATCAGGTCCAAGGACTCCACTAAGCTCAGGGATGACTCCAAGACCAGGGACAATTCTCGACCATCCGCCCAAAAGCGTCTGTCCTCGCCTTCGGGCAACCGTTCTTCTGCCACGCCCACGCCCAAAAAGCCCAAGATCAAGGATCCCGTCATCCAATATCGTCCCTTCAATCAGCTGCTCAACGGCGTGGTTCTGGTCATCAGCGGCATACAGGCAAGCTATATGGGTTTCCCAAGGGGTATAGCCTGGATTTAATCATGAATTACAATCATTTCCCCACAGAATCCCGATCGGGCGGATTTGCGCTTAAAGGCCACCGCTTTGGGCGCCAAATACAAAGCGGACTGGGAGCCAGGCTGCACTCATCTGATGTAGGTTTCTTAATATTCATAAATCTACAAACAAACTGCATTAATTATGTTTTTTAAACCCTTTCAGTTGCGCCTTC
This sequence comes from Drosophila trapezifrons, assembly GCA_018874455.1. Classification (NCBI taxonomy): domain Eukaryota; kingdom Metazoa; phylum Arthropoda; class Insecta; order Diptera; family Drosophilidae; genus Drosophila; species Drosophila trapezifrons. The sequence goes on along the minus strand of JAEIIF010057094.1, from coordinate 8,959 downwards.
AAGAACACTCCCAAATACAATCAGGTGAAGGGCAAGGGCAAGATTGTGACACGCAGCTGGATCGAGAAATGTTACGATCTACGAAAGTATCTTCCCTGGCGTCGCTACGCCCTGAACACCACGGACCTGGGCCAGCCCGAAAGCGACGAGGAGCTGTGCGATGAGGCCAGGAGGCCCAGTTCGCGAAGAGAGTCTAACGAGGTGGAGGAGGATGAGACCATCAAGGTGGCAAATACCTATGATATAGATCCCAAGGATCAAAAGAAGACGGTTCAGAATCAAGAGGCTTCCTCCGGCATTGATACGGAAGATGAACTGGAGCGTGTGGCTGATGGTAAGTCCTCCCACCATCCATTAACTATTTAAATTCCATTTAAATTCCATTTAAATTCCATTTAAATTGTAAATATATTCCAGAGAACCGTAAGAAAAGGGCGAAGCATAAGACTCCAGTTAAAAAGAAATCCGATGAAGATATATACGACGTTAGCACCGAGGAAGAGGATTTTCTGGTAGAGAAAAAGAAGCAGATAGTTGTTCTCGATTGAGTGTCATATTCGTATTTAAGGTTTACGTTAAACTGAACATCAAAATTTGTAAGCTCATTTTACTATAGATTATGTTCAACGCAATCGAAATATTTCTAAAATATTGCGTACAATCATATTTAAGGGGGTTACTTAATATATTCCACATATTTGATAATCAATTGTTTATGTTTCTATTTACATCTCCGCTTTGACAATGTTTAATAATTAAATAGGATTGATGCTCAAAAGTTTATTATTATTCCACAGCAAAAGTATAATAAAATAATATAAATAAAACTAATTAATAACTACAACTACATATAACATAAAATAATGAAACAAATAAATAACTCTAGGAAATCAAGTCCCACTTCAATCGTTTTGAAATGTTCCATCTCTAGGATAATACAAGCGGGGAATGCAAGAAATTTCCTAACGCTTAGTGGAGTTCCTTATGCCAAAAGTAGGCCACACCAATTGAGAAAAATGATGCTTACCCGGGGGTTAGCCCTTAAAAGTATGCTTTTTACAAGAAATGAAAGGGGCAAAGACAGTTTGCAACCCCAAAAACAGGTGGGAAGCAACAGCTGGGTGCTTTTGACAGCTGCGCTCTCCGAAAATAACGGAGCTTCCTCTAAGTTGACACTTGCGCTCTCGCGAAATGACGGAGCTCCCCCCTGGCATTTCTGGTGCTGGCCTCTCTCCCAAACGAGCTAACGGTGAAAAGCGCTCTCACGTTCACAGTCGTGTGTTTGCTGTCGAGCGAAGAGTAGAGATCGTCTTTTGGGAGTTAACTAAATCAACGGGACTGTTTATTTATGGTAAATATCTTAGGCTACCGTAAAAAATAGCGTTCAATGGGCGCCGCATAAGTTCCCGCTAAATCAGAGAGAAATCACAGGCAACATCCGCTATATCCCGTGACTTTGACCGGAAAATTCCTGCGGAGCGGAAAAGTGACGGAAAGTGGCTCGCTTGCGAATTGGAAAATCGATACGATTGAGCTGTAATTAAAAGTATGCTGATAACTTGCACTCCCCCCTTTTTTCTTTCTTTTTGTCTCCCTAGAATGCGCCTGTCTTTGCGAAAATAAGACTTTGAACGCTGCAGGATCCGCAGGACAAAGACCAGAGCAGAGCAGAGGTGAGGCGGGGTCACACTCCCCAAGCACAGAGAGAAAATATCAAAGAAATCGCTTGGGATTGTCATGTGTTGTATTTTATCCCAGATTTTCAATGTATATATGTATGTATATGGTACCATGCACCCGTTTTTTCATTTTAAACGAAAGGATCCATATTACTTATGCGATCTATATTATATTGAATTTGTATAGTTTGTGTGAAAGTCTACAAGTTCTTAATTCGAATTTAAAATGTGCCTCAAAGTATGCAGTGGTTTCTTTTATTTTATGTATTTTTTATACAGAGACTCCGTAAGAATTTATGAAAAATATTTATCGTACAAAATTCATTGTAAAAAATATTATTTTTTTAGGGTTTTACATTTAAGAATCATATTTTTTGACTCAATATCAATTGATTAAAACCCACTGCGATCTCTGAGGAACCCTTGACCCAAAGACATTAGAATCTTTACGATAAGTAACGCCATACGATAGTTTTGCTCAGGATTTTTTCGTGCTGGCTCTAGAGATGGCTTCAGGGTTCCTTGATATTTTGCTCAAAAGCTAGAGAGAGTCCACTGTATGTATACACGTATTCTTAAGCATTCTTGATCTGTACGCACACATACGCTCTTGCTTGATCTGTGTACACACACACATAGAATTTTTACGCTCCCAACTTATGCTAAAAAAATATCCTGCATATAGCAATTCAGATGTTCGGCCGTTCGGCATCTTAGTGATTATATTGGTCTTTGGTATAACATTGATAATTACCCATCCTAAAATAAAAGTGGGCAGTATCAGAACTGATATACAAGCTATATGTTTATTTTCAATATAATTTATATAATTTTTACCATATTTAACATAAAACCAGAGCTGTTTAATACGAAATAAAAACGTAGGCACAACGAATATGAGCCCTTGATCTTCCATTGCCTACTTTTTGGCCAATTCTTCAATTCTTTTTAAATCTCCAGCGATTTCTGTGGCATGTATATTATTATAATTTTCTCTCAACTTCTAATAGACATTATTTTTCCAGAGATCACAGCGTGTAGCCACCCATTTTGCCATCTAGTTAGGAAGCGATCTAATCTTCGGCTGACAACATGGGTAACGAGACCTCCCTGCCCATGGACATGTGCTCCAACTTCGATGCGGACGAGATACGTAGGCTGGGCAAGCGATTCCGAAAACTGGATCTCGACAACTCCGGGGCGCTGAGCATAGATGAGTTCATGTCGCTGCCGGAACTGCAGCAGAATCCGCTGGTGCAGCGCGTAATCGACATCTTCGATGCGGATGGCAACGGCGAGGTGGACTTCAAGGAGTTCATCCAGGGCGTGTCACAGTTCAGTGTGCGCGGCGATAAGCTCTCGAAGCTGCGGTTCGCGTTCCGCATCTACGACATGGACAACGATGGCTACATCTCCAACGGGGAGCTCTTCCAGGTGCTCAAGATGATGGTGGGCAACAACCTGAAGGACACACAGTTGCAGCAGATCGTGGACAAGACCATCTGTTTTGCGGACAAGGACGAGGATGGCAAGATATCCTTCGACGAGTTCTGCTCGGTCGTGGGCAACACCGACATCCACAAGAAAATGGTCGTCGATGTCTAGGGCATACATACATAACATAATAGACCTATAGAGCATATAGAGTTGGCTAGCCAATAGGACCCGGGTCCCCAAGTGTGTGTACCTTCCGCTCAACCCGTCAGCTTTATCTATTAAATGGATCCCGTGTATGTCTGTCTGTCGTCGGTCTGCGTGCCAAAGAAGCAGTTCACTCGATTCTTACTCGATACCTATCTATAGATATATATATAAATGTATATCCTATATGTATATTTATGCACTTACCTGACCGATCTCTCATCCTCAGAATGCTATGAATTGTGTCTTATACTCATACGAAACCACCGGCAACGGACCACTACAAAAAATGCATCTCTCTGCGCGTCCCAGAGTCCCTGGAAATCCTTGGAGATCACAGAACGTTTCCCCACATGATCCCATAGAGAAAGCTTTCCTTTCCCCCCCCCTTCGATAAGTATTTGCTACATATAGGTGACTTAAGATTGACGACATCCGACATCTCGCTCGCATCATCTAAATCTAGTTTGTACTGTATCCTAACTCTACGTTCAATTCAAGTCTAACACTTAAGTTCATCTTTCGACTAAATGTTGTGTATAAGATATGTAAAAACTACAACTACAATTAAACAATGTTTATCGGAAAACTAAAGGACTGGCGTCCTGTTCTTGGGAAATGGGGAAGACCTGGGATGGGTTTTCGGCGGCCTCGAACCTCGAACGCTCTTGGCTACGCAGTCCTTCGAGTTCGCGAGTCCTTGGATAAAAGAACACGTGCGTGTCTTTTAGTTCGTCGTCTCCCAGAGTAGCTTTCCCGACTCCCCTGCTCCCAGACACCAACAAAAGCCAAAAAAAAATATAACAAAAATGAAGGAAAACCCAAAGAAAAGCCCTCGTAACAAAAACCACGAGCCGAAAGCAACCGAAAACTTTTTGGCCGTTGGCAACGATTAACTGTTATGTAGGTCACCGATTGTCCCCCACGTGTGAGGTGTAAATACATGAAAAGAAAATACAACAGGTATTCTGGTTAGTTAGTGGCTAGTTAAAGCACCGCAGTTAGCAGTCAGAAGTTACCAAACTTGTTAGTCCACTTGTCTAACTTTGAATTACCCTAATTGTTTGCATTTATATAATTATTGTTTAAGTTTTACTTGTGTTATACTATGAAATTGAATATTATTAATGAATATTACGTATACGTCTTGGTTATACCATTCATATTGATCCATTTCAAGTACATTCTAATTACAATTACTATTAAACGAATGAGTAGTTAATTACCAGATAAAGATCTTTTGAAATAATATAGAAAAGTTAACGTTCATGTTTATTACCTTTTTTTGATGAATTTTTTGTAAAATATTTGTTAAAGCCTTTATTTTTCTATAGATTTATAATTTAGGGTATTTTTTTGGGTAACATTTACGTTTACCTTTAGCTTATAAACAACAGCTATAACGGTATGACGGTATAATCAAAGACCATCTCCAAGATGCCGAACGGCCAAACATTTGATTTGCAGTATGGACACTATTTTTCTGCTGGCTCTCTCCACTCTCACAATGTTGAGAGTATCAAGCTTAAGGAACTTAAAACGTATAATCTTATTATTAAATTTAAGATTCTAGTGGAACCTTACCTGGAAACTATATATGTATATTTATTTATTTTTGTGATTTTGTTTTTAATAGCGAATACAAACCAAAGACATTTTCTCTGACTGTTAACAGGAAGCCAGCAAACTAGCTGCCGGGTCCGTGGAGAACTTGTAAGGGCAACACCAACGGCAACGGAGCCCTTGACCACGGGAGTCACCTGGCGGGCGAGGTCTCAAAGGTCCTGCGAAAGTCCTTCGCCGGCATGTGTGGGTGTTTGTGTATATGTGTGGGTGCGAGAGTGCGAGAATGCGTGAGTGTGTGTATGTTGTGTGTGTGCTTGGTATCAATAAATTATTATATGCTGTCTGTCGCAAGCTGGTTCGTTAATCATTTTTGTCCCCGTCCTACCACCGACCTCCGGCGAAGGCATTTCCATTTTGAAAATTAGTAGGGTTAATGCCAGGGCTGGCACCTTGAAACTTCCACTTACCACCCATCCACCTCTCCAGATTCCCCTGATTCTCCGAGCCTCCCGGGTTGACCTTTTTCCGTTGTTGCTATTAATTGGTTTGATTAATGTGCTCCAAAATTCGGATGGTACGTAACTGCGCCGGGCCCCAATAATCGGGCATTTCCTTTCCCAATCGCGTCTATCATTTTCTATCTTTTTTTTTGGGGGGAATATAGAATGATGGGACAGATACAATTTGTATCCTGCCAGGGTTCAAGGTATACTGAATACATATAAATGTCTATGTCAGGAAGTAAAGACATATCTGAAACTGAAAAATTCAAAGAACATCTAAATGAAATTAATTTCCATCTGCTTAATAAATCCTTGATTTGTTCTAGGCACTTCTGGCTCTTATTTGTTTATTCATTATTATTTATTATTAAGGGCCCCATAATTACATTGTAATAGATGTTAACCACTATTGGGAACTCTTGTATTGAATAGTGATAGACTAATGTACACACATATATATATTATCATGGGCCTTATTGATTCCGTGGCTGCTTTGGTCTATTTTTGGTTAGAAGGAAGAAGGGGTCCCGTCCCAAAACTTATTTCGCTTGAATAACTTTGTTTCGGAGCCAAACTACATATTTAGTCCAACCTGTGGGGGGGGGGGGGGTCTTTTTATAAATTATGTACAACGATTTCCCCAATTTTAATGGCTGAGGAGCAGAGGGGCGACCAATCAATATATTATATATTATTTCTGTGTGTAATGAAGTTTGGACAGGCAGGTAACTAAGTAAGTAGGTAAGTAAGCAGGGGATATCAGACACACATAACCTCAAATCGAAATTGTCAGCTTTCATTCTTTATTCCGGAATCTCTTTCGGCTCAAGCGCTGAGCCCAGCGCCGCATTAGTTTTTCCGTAACCCCCACCCCCCACCCACCAGGGGGAAAAATAAAAGCTTTTTTAGTTTATGTTGCTTGTTTTACCGTTTGTTTTCCTTTTGGGTTGCTCTGTGTTTTTGCAATAATAATCGTGGCATTAAGTCAAAAGCGGCCCAGCAAAAACAAATGCCAAATCAATGTACATACATGTGTGTATGGTCGTCTCTCTCTCTCTACATAGAGACACCTGGGTCCAAGATAATAAGGTTATTATAACTTTCTGCAAATAATTGTATTGATAACTTAATCAGTGTGGTGGTGGGGGTGCCTTTCACGCTTAAAAACTTTTCCACATACGAGAGTATTGGCAACTTTTCCAATCAAGCGATTGTAATTAATTACTAGAAAGTTTGTGGCGAACCTAATTAGGGCAACTTTATTAATTGGCTAGGAAACTGACAATTTTAGGCTGAAAGATAGCAATTTGGAATTCTGTTTATACCGTATTGGTATCGAAAGGCAGAAGGAGGCATAAAGTAGCAGATTCTTGTATATATATCCTGCAACATTGATGTGTGTTGCCAGCACCAATGGGTGTTGCTCAACATTGTTCCCAGCAACATTTTCGCCATGCTGGATTTAAGTTTTTGCCGCAATTTACAAAGAATAACCAGAAAGCAAAGGCCAAAGGACTTTTGGGAAAGATTTCATATACTCTATGTATTTTTTGTAAGCTCTTTTCATAATATTTTGTTGACCGCATCTGTGTGTGTGTGTGTGTGTGCGGTTGAGTGGCATGTGTGTGTGTGTGTATTGTTATTTTTTTTGGTGCGATAAAAGTTGACTCGTGCCAGTTTCGAGCTGTAACCGAAAACGCATACAAAACAAAGCAGCGAAAAACGGAAAGTGGGTGGAGAAATAGGAGGAGTGGAGAAATGGTTGGAATGGGGATAAAATGTGAATGGGAATTACAAAAACAAGCATCAACAACCACCGTTAGCGCCAAGCGCCAAGCGTCAAGCGCCAGGAGCGTTCTTTTCTCCCACTTCCACTCTCTGTCGCTCTCCTCTCCCATCTGTTCCCGCCCACAGAACCATAAATTCACCATTACCACGCAGCTACCTCAACACTGCACCTCCCACAGCCCACTCCCCATTAAAAGGTGGCAACAAACAAACGCCGGTGACGCAACGGAACTCGGGAAGCCCGATTTCAAACCCGATTCCGAACCCGAATCCGTACCCGAATCCAAAACTCGAACCGAACCCGAAGGCCAGGGACGGACCTGGCCCACTAACCCATCGCCATAAATGGGCCAGCGATTCCGGGTGATATGTAATATGTTCACAAAATGCACTACTGCTCTTTTAGATTTAGATTTAGATTTATTGAGTACATTTCTTCCTAACGCTACAAGTTTTAAACTTATAAATTTATGCGCTAGTCACAACGGGTTTAGAATTTTCAGTGCTTATTTAACTTAGAACTAAACATTTTTAATTAAAATGAATCCTTTTTTGGGTCCTCGAACCCGTAACATTATCTTAAAAAAACATTATATAATATTGCATTTAAGCAACTAAAGGTGTCGAACAAGGTGGTGACCTTTGACATTAATGTGCTATCTGGCTAAGCTTTTTTATCATGGCTGTGGTTCAAGTAAAGTATTATCATTTATGACTTACCTGTGTTCAGATATCGTGGCTAGTGAATTATCATGTAACCTTATCTGTGTATCTGTAGAATATTATCATTTAGGGAATTAAATTAAATTAAAATAATAGATTTCAATTCTTTTTTTATATTTTAAGGCTGTTTTAATAGACATACTTCCCGAAGATTGCCCTGGAGCAGTCCGCTCCTGTTATTCTGGAGGCTCCAACTTCGTCGCCAACTCCGATTCCGATCCAACTCCGATTCTTTTTTTTTAATTCCGATTCCGATTCCGAGTCGCGACTCCCGATTCCCGGCGCTGCATGCATCCTACGAAGTGCCGTTATATGCTGTTTTTTTTATTCCGGGGCACACACAATTGGCAAGTGTGGCGCAGTGGCGTCTTGGGGGTTTTCCGTAAGAGGGTTGCTTTCACGTAAATTACTTAAAATACGAAATTGAGCCAGAAAAGCGAGTATAGTTTCTTGCAGAATAATATTATAAAAAATTTACGTGTACTTTGTATTCAAAAATAAAAAATCGAAAATAAAAACACTTTTTTTATAAAAGGTAGCATACCTTTATGGGTTCTTCCTTTCAGATTTTATTGCTAACGGAACTTGGTACTAAACCCATCCCTCCCGCACTTGCAGGCCGTCCGCCTCCGTTCCCCCCCTTTTTTTGTGGAAGACAAAGTTAAGTGTCGCCGCCGCTGGGCGGACTAAACGACTTCCCCGCCCACAAAAGAGAAAGGCAGCCAGGGAGCAGAAGGAGAAAGGGAGAGAGCGACCGACCGTTAGACGAGGCGACCCCGTCGACCAAACGACCGACAGCCGAGGCAGAGCGAAGCAGTGGAAGAAGCAGCAGCAGAGCTGAGCAGAGGCAGCACAGCAGCAAGGGAATGCGTGTGCCGACGACGACGCTATATACACGGTGCCGAGCAACAAATTGAGTCAGTATCGCACAAACAACACTAACGGAAACATCAACGTGAAAGCGAGACGGACGCCCTCCGTCCCGTTATACGCTGTGTCTGTCTGTCTGTCTGTGTGTTGAGAGCTCTACGTCTACGTTGTCGTCGCGCACTCCAAAAA
>JAEIIF010057075.1:0-22737 GCA_018874455.1 Drosophila trapezifrons | reverse complement strand
GCAAACTGCAAGGGTATACAAACTTCGGTTTACCGAAGTTAGCTTCCTTTCTTGTTTTCTCTTTTTTTCTCATTTCTTTGCAAATATAAATTTAATTTTGTTGCCATTAATTTTCCACTCTAGATACGCGAGACGCACTCGTATTATTCAGCCTCTCAGCCTGGGTCCACACTAATTAAACAACTAAAAGTATACAGAGTTTATAATTGCAGACTTTTTGTTCACTTACAGGCCAACTTCCACTCCAGAGTTCCAACAAATTAGTGGAATTTTCTGAATAATTCGAGCGAATTTTAGTGGCAATTGGGACGTGGGTTCTTGTAATTGTGCTCTGGCGGAAAATTATTTTACTTAAATATATGTTCACAAGATGAAAAGCTGTATGGCACGAATAAACATGAATAGGAAAGATACATTAATTTCTTGCTCATTTTGGTAGATAAAGAAGCCTATTATAATAGCTAAGATTAAACTTTCGAGTTCCAAAAGATGACAGTAGCTAAATATTTATCATACAAATTATACTTTTCATTAACTTCATTAGATTTTTCTTGATTTAAGTGCAATTTCTAGTCTTGCCTAGTTTAACTGTACTTTCCACTGTTAATTCCCGACTTATAACGGTTTATTGGGCTGACAGAGATAGACTGATAGACAAAGAACTGAATCGAACAGTGTGTGTATTCCCTCATTTCACATTTTCAAGTTCAATTTTGCGCAATTAGCAAACATTTATTGTTATTATTTTTATTGTTATTATTATTTTCCTCTTGCTCCAGCCGGTTTCTATACATGTTTGCCATACACTTGCCAGTGTGTGTGCATAATAAATTAACGTCTTTTTTTATCGCTTCAATGATAAACCGTTTTGCTTGATTGGTCTAAGGCACATAAATAAAGAATAAATAAAGCGCAACGCAAATGCTTATGCTTATTGTTGTTCCATTTGTTGTTGTCGCTGTGGGTTTCTGATAAGAACGTAGCGTGTGATATCATATGCCAAATATCATATCCTAGCCCCATATCTATTCTGTTTGGGGTGTGGTGGCCAGTCAGGTGAATTAATAATCCCTCCCAAGTCCACTAACCTAGGCCTGAATAAGAACTGTTTCAGTGTTTATTTTTGTCATATTTTACAACACTTTTACGACTGTTTTCGGAGTGATATTCTATTCTTACTTTATCATTAAAAATCTACAAGTCTATTTTACTTGCAAATATTTGTATATCAAATCAATCAGATGACGCAGATAAATTCTAATGGGGTTAATCAATATTTTGCTTGCTCTCCTTGATTATTCGTAATCTTAGGAAGTGGCAAAAACAAATCATAGTTCATTATCGAAGAACATTCCTGTTTTTCGGAGTCAAATTAAACTTTGAAATTGGTGATCCAAAAGGAACGCTAGATTTATCAAAATGTAACCCTTACTATGCCTTGAATCATTTATAAATTCATTATAAATTAAATAAAATAATTATTAATATACAAAATTTAAAGCTCTTTCCATTACTATAAATTTTTAAACCAAATATTTAGTAATTTTTCCGCTATTTGCCATTTTTATTTTCCCCACAATCTTATCCTGCGGCTGCGACTGATTTCCCAGAAAAGCCTTTACGATGTACTCAGCAGGGTGATATCACACCTGAGACCGAGTGACGGACTTGCACAATTTTACCCGCCGCAGTCACACACAAACAGCAGGGCGGGCTTCCGAAATGTTCGGTTATCAGGCAGATGATGATAAACAAACTCACCCCTGCTGATACCACAGTTTTGTTCGTTATTATTGTTTGTCAAACTCTGAGGCCTCGCCGGACTAGCCAAGTACACGTATTTCAGATAATGTCACGTTGGAACCTCTGGCGGCACACTCAAGCCCAAAGCCCGATCTCTCACCTTGAACCAAAACGGCAACATGTAATCCCCTGACTTAAGCTGCTCGTATATTCAAGTATCTGAGTATCTCGCTGGGTATCAGATAAAAGCAGAAAGCCGCAGGAGGAACAGCTCAAGCAGCGCATTCAAAATTAATCTGCAGCGGCAATAATTTCCGATTTTTTGTGCTCTCATGGAAATCCCAAGCATGTCAAATTGTATTCCATTCGAGCAGCAGAACGAAAAAAAAGAAATATATAAGCTGGGCGAGAAAGAAAGAAAAATGCGCACATTCAGCCGACTGTCAAGGGATCTTAACGAAAAGAGAGAAAAACACAGAAATAAACCGATCCTGCAAAAGACGACTTACACACAAAACGAATAAAAACAAGAAGGTAATATTTTGAAAAGTTAACCGACTTTTAGATACTTTCTGCATGGATTATATAAGTTGTAGGATATTAGCTCAACATTAATATTTTTAAGCGAAATATTATGCTTAGTTACAAGGTTTTGTTCTTTTTAACCAAGGTACTGATATTATTTATTGTGAAAGGAAATACTTTTACAATCCAGCTTATCTGTTATTCATAATTTGTTTTATTTTTTGTAATACTTAATTATTCCTTACTTAATCCATATAAAAGTATGTGTAGTGTTACAAATTGACCTAATATGCATATGTTTATCTTATTCAAGAGGTTTATCGCTTTAAAACCAACTTAACAATGCCCTGCATCTTAAAGATTGTTAGATCGATATGAAACTTGGTATGGGGTTATATTTTTACCAAAGCTATGCTCATAAAATAATGATTATATTTACATTTTAAAATTTCCCATTATTAAAAGCTTCCAGTCCGTCACATACATCTCCCCAAAAATACAGTACTCCGCGCTCGAGTGTGCCTGGCACGTAAAAAAGGAGATTGAAAAGGCAAAATAATAAAGAACGCAGGGCTTTGGAGCTGTCAGTCGCTGAGGTCCCAGAACGCGGCCTACGAAATACAATGAGCCCAGGCACAGCTTCAGCTTCAGCTTCAGCTTGAGATCGGGCCAAGTGAGAAAACCGAGCGCGACACCAACACCAAAAACCGGCTGTGGGAAGAGGAGGAGGATGGGGCCCGCGTCTTCCTTCTCCGCTCCCACACTCTCCTGCAGTGCGACCGCCATTGGGAATTGAATTGGATTTCCAGTCAACGTTGAAATTTCAGTTTGGCTGCTGCCTTCTCGAAGGTGTGAAGAAAAAATAAAAACACAAGAGCAGCAGCGGCAGCAGCAACAACAAAAGCGGCCGGGGCACAGCACGAAATTCTGAAAAACTCCAGGAACCGAAAAGCCAAAACGAAATCAACTGGAGATCTGCAGGGAGCAGAGCCAGGGCATAGCAGAAAAACAACACAAAACTGGATTGGGCCTCGTTTTCCAAAGACGGAGCGAGCAGCACAGGCAGCAGCCCCTGCAGAACCGGGCACAAAGAGGAAGAGATTCTGGGATTTCACTTGCATTGTTACTGGATATGATCGGTCAAATATATGTATATATATATATATTGTTCGGCTGTGTGCGTGTTAGAACGGAGCATCTGTTTCTTGCAGCGAAGGTCTTTTGATTGGGATTCGTTTCGGGTTTTTTCCTCAATTCTCTCAAGCGGATTTTGTTGCCCTTTTGTAGAGGTTTTGCCACTTTGGAAATTAGTGTGAGCCCAGTGAAGGTGGAAAGTGCTTGGGATAGGTAATAATAGGATAACACATCAATGACTTGCTCTGAATGCTCTACCATTGTAGTTGGAATATGACATTTTCTGAAGAATTATGGCTGCAACCTTTAACAGAATCTGAATAGATGTCTATGAATGAATAAACAGGCATTACAAAGAGACCAAGAATTCCAGAATCGTAAAAGAAAAATAATATAAGAGACAAAAGTCAGCCTATGAGTTGCGCAAAAAAACAAATAAAAGTTCTACTTCCAGAAACACATTACTTAGTAGGGATTTATTAAAAAAGGTTAGATATTCCATAGAAACAACATCGAATAATCTACAAATAGCCCAATAATTAAAAGTGATAATAAGAGATTAAACTTCATAAGAGATTTAACAAGTTTTGTTACATTAAAACACTCTTTAAAGATCTTCTCCAATAAAGCGAATCTTCTTCGATCTTATCTCTATGATCTCTTAAGAATGTCAATCGTAAAGAATCAAATAAAAGCATAACCCCCATTTGCATATACCCGAAAAACCCTTTTTCCAAAAATTGACATTGACATGTTTGGAACATGTTTTTTCTATTATTTTTTTCCCTCTCCTGAGAGTGATCACAGTCGGACCGGCCGAGACCCCTGAAGGAATCCCTAATCCAAAGTTACAGCTGTGCACGTAGCTGACACACACACACACACAAAACAGATAATTCCAGCATAGAATAGATCGGGGCAGCGACAAAGATACTCCGCATACGAGGCATACAAACGTACACACATAATTCCGAGCAGCGAAACTATTCAACTTCGAACCGAATCTGATTTCTGAAACTGATTGTGTGTATGCGTTGTGGCCATCGTTGGGCTGTTGCTTTTGTGGTGTTCGGGGACGTCAGTTAAACGAAAGCCGACAAGAAGGTAAGCCCACGAGGAATCCTCCGCACTCCACACCATATGTGCACAGGGAAAAATACTCCATTGGTTATAATATAAAGAACAAATAAAATATTATCCCAGGAACAAAAGGGTTTTAAGATTTGATTTCGACTTGATATAGGGGAATATAATTATCAAAGATGAATTAAGGAATAGTATCCTGAAACTATGAATATAACATTGAAGATCTCTACATCTTTATTAACTTGATATAAGAGGTATTTTAGTTATCTCGAAGCTTTCCATCTATATGATCTCCTTTAGATTCTGCTAGTGATATGGTATTTTTCGCTGTGCATCCCATGGTGTATGCCCCACACTCCTGCCACACACTTCAAGTCGCTCGCTTGGTCGTCGGCTTAAATTGGTTTTTATTGTTGTTGCACATGATGTCCATTGTTGGTGGTGTTGGCCCTCGTCGTAGCTTCGTTTTGACCATATTTCTTGTCCGTGCCCCGCTCGCTCGTTGTTGTTGTTGCTGCTTTACCTTTCTTTGAAGTCGCATTTAATTCTTTGAGTTTCTTATTCTGTCCATTTTTTTCGTTTATTTTCCTCTTATTTTTTCATGCCAGACCTTTGAGGAGCAACGAAGACGACGATGGGCTGTCTGGCCGAGGTGTGAAGAAAAGAATTTTTCTGTGCAATAATCTTGATGCCTTTTTAAGATTTGTAGCTGCCGCGGAGCTTTGCTCCTCCTTTCCTTTCTGGGACTGGTAACAGGGGGAACCTGCATACGTTATTCTTCCCTGGGTTGCTTTCTGTTCTTCTCGCGATTCGTTTCAGTTGAAAAATGGTTTGGGTTTAAGGAAATTTACGCCATAAAATGCTGAAATAATTGGATACACTCGCAGTCCCGGCATCTCTCCTCCGATCTCTCCCTGAACACTTCGAGTGCATTTCAAATTGCTAATGATGAGGAGCTGGAGCTGGAGCTGGAGTCGGAGCCGTAGCTTTAGCTTCCTCAGCTTTGCCGACTCCATCATTGGGATTGGGAGATGCTTTCGTGAGACAAGCGACATGCCATGGTCAAGTCGGTTCGGTTTGGTTCGGTTCGCCATCTGCGGCAATTGCAGTTCCCAGTTCCCCAGGGCCAAGACCGACACCAACACCAACCTATCCTAACCAAGCCCAAGAACCCCATCCAACCGAACCAGCGGAGCATTAAATGCATTTATTTATGAGACCACCTGATATAATCTACGGCTGAAATTGCAGCTCATATGCATATGATGCGGAGGTGATACTGAATTTAACTAGAATTCACACCTCGCTCTTGGCCGGAGCTCCTTCTTATAATATATTATGCTCAGGTACAGAATCTAAGCTCTACAACCATTTTGCCTTCTTTCTGGTGCTTATTAATGAAACACTTGAAAAAAGGTGAGCTTGGCTGAAGTTGCCTTCTGAGGCTTATTTGGAGCTTGGGGATTCGTAGGAAATTCAAGAAATAGTTATGTATTATCCCAATATTCTTAAAAAAAGTGGGTAGAAATTGAGGAATAGGTTAATTCTGAGTATTCAATTCCATAAGAAGCTTAAGACTGCTCGTATGTATAAATACCAGACTTCCTTTTTAAAATATCTAAGCAAATTGCATGCCAAGTTATTCAAAATAGACTTAAAATAGTTGAGAAAAGCATTATGACCACATAATCTCGATATTGCTGTCTCTCTGGGGGCATGGAACCTAAGACCAGCGAGATGAAGGAAATTCCAGCTGCCGGCTCACTTATCGGGCCAAGTCGAATCTTACAGCTACAAATTGCATCAACGCCTGGTGTCCGATGGGGCTTTGTGTGCTCGGTGTGTGCCCAATCGCGTCCTACCCCCGGGGACTGGTACTACTCCTCCTTCTCCCGATTTTCGACGGCCCTTGTAACAGAAAGCCCGGTCAAATGCATCGCGTACATCGAGCAACGGGCAGCACGAACTAGTTGCACTAATCATAAAATCCCCCATCAATGTTAAAATGTATAAATGCAAAAATGGAAACGGCACGAACAACGGGCTGAGGCTGGGGCTGAGGCTGACGTTGACGCTGAGGAGCTCACGAATGTGGGCACAGAAACAGAACCTCATAACTAAATTGCATTAAGTGTAATTATAACTAATTAGAAAACAGAAAAGGCAGAAACTGAAAAAAATGGCAACAATTCGATAGCAGCAGCAACTGGGCGAGGAATAACTGGCACAAAGCGAAAACAATAAAGAGTGCAAAAGCATTTTTCGAAATGGCTGCTGGAAAGTTATTAAAACCAATGGAAACGATTACAATTTAGCGATTATTTCAAGCGAAATACAATAAAAATCAAACGACAGAATGTGCTATTGAGGAAATGACAGTTGACTCAGCATGGGAATATACAAAAAACCGTATAAACAATATGATTGGGGGATATCCGGAATATTCTAGTGCTAGTCAAATCTCTAGAGACTTGTGGGCGGGTATTTTATTTAATTGAAGGGCAAAGCCAGATGTAACAAAGCAAGAATACAAAGAAAACAATTAAGCTTTTAATAGTAATTACCATATTTCTAGTAATTCTATAAATTTGTAAGTAAAGTTTAATATCTGAACTAGCATCTAACACTTTATAAGCATTCAGTGCGGCAAAATATTCTTAAATTTCTTAAAATAATCGTGATTTTAAGATTTTTAAAGAACTGTAAAGCAAATTCTTGAAAAACTTTAATTTGTGTTTTAAGAAATGACTTTATGAAGAAATCCTTGACTTGAAATTATTTTCCAATCCGATTCTTGCATTATTGACTACTTTTAGGGCTTTCATATTGATTGATGGATTCGGTTGTCCATTTTCAGTCTTAAATGGTCCAATTTCTTTTGTTGAATCTCCTTTGGGAGAGCGTGTGCTGTGCTGGCAGCCATTTACCTCAACTGAACTCAACTCAGATCTACGCCACAAATCTGTGTGCGAGATACCACAGATTAGCAGAGGGCTGGAGGGGCGGGCGATCTGAAGATCTACGGATCTGGAGGCACAATGAACTCGAGAGCGAGGGCTTCGGGGGAGCCACAGAGAGAGAGAGATAAATCATTTAATATAGCGCGCCATTTATCATCTAACATGGCCGGGCCTGTATATCATTCATCTTTTGCATATAGGCCCCGCTGGGTGCCTCCGGAGTTATAGAGAATAGAAAAACAGAAACAGAAATACAGTCGATATTCTCCAACTTAAACTCGTACTGAAAGTCTTTTTGGGTGAAAAACTTGAATTGTTCTTAAATAAGAACTTTAAAAGATCAATAATAATTGTAAAATGGAAAGTACCCCCTCTCGAAGCATTTTTTAATAATGATTATTTTTTTCTATATTTATTATTCAGAGAAAAATTAAACTGTAATATTTCCCAGAGGCTCCACTGTAGCAATAGAACCCGCAGCCAAAGGTAACAGGCGAACGAAGCGAGGGAAGTGAACGGACTCCGCAATTTGGCAAAAGTCAATTTTTAACTTAATTAGGCAGCGAGCGGAATGCGGCATTTACTCACCTATTCCAAAGGCCAGCAGCGGATAATGACGGGGGCGGGGGTGTGGGCGTTCGTGTAAACAAGAGGGCGAGAACGGGACAGCGACAGCGACTGAGCACAGAGCCTTAATGTCTGCGGCGGCAAACTATTACGTACGTCGTCGCGTATACATATGCATAGATGTGCGAAGGAAATGTACAAATGTTTGGCTGTCTGATTCTGCTCGCTGTGTGTTCTGTTTGTCTATCTCTTGCAATGCGATGGGATGATTCCTCTCCTGCTTTTTCCGCTGCCTCCCCCGCTTGCTTGTTTATTCGTCACTTTAACACGTTCGATTGGAGCATACACCGATACGGCACACGGCACGCACACGGGCACAGCTTATTTTTATTTGCCGCCTTGGTATTGGTGTGTTTTTCTTCAATTGCGGTGGCGGCAAGCTCCACACTAACACACGCTCACTCACACATGGCCGCACTCATTGACAACAAGAGTTGTGCACGTAACGAGATCCAATACGATTTACTGTATTTGTTGCTATTTTGTTTGCCGCCCCGTGGTAAGTTTTGTTCTAAGCACCGCAATTCTTTCACTTATCAAGCGCGTAAAACAAAGGCTAGCTGGCGTTTTAATCGCAACCACAGCATATGTATGTTTTTTTTTGTTATTGCCGAGATTTTATGCTCTCCGCACACTCTCTCACGTACACTCGCCGTTAGAACAATTGTGATTTCCGTGCGGTAATTGCCACTGGCTCACTAAAATCAATTCGAATTGGCTGCACGCCTCGATCTCATTCACTAAAGTTAGTTACTCCGTTCTCGATTTCAACTAATTGATTACAGCAACAACGCGCACGGACAACCTGCGGCTGTGAAAATTGAACGCAAATAGAGCTGGGAAAATACTGTCAATGTTTTTTAAACGCGCACGGTCCACCTGCGCAGGGATTCTGCGCAGACCTATAAATGGTCACACTGGCCGAACAAAATAAGGCAAACTCTAGAAATTCACTTTAGAATTTAATGCCCAGAATGTCAAAGCGATTGACTGCCAGTAAAGGGAGAACAAAATGGGTTTATATTTCAAAAAGTGTTAAAATACTTATCAAATTGACAAGCTGGCCAGCCCCAAGAGAGTGTTGGACAACGCTCGACGGCTACAGCTGTTCGGTCCGCTGCGGAAATGTCGTTATTGAGTAAGCTTCCTGGGCTATTTACGAGAGGACAGCTAAAACTCCGCCTATCGAAGGATCCACCAGCTCTTCAACCAAAACCGAAAGAGCGTGGCATCTGGGGCTATGTGGCCATCGCCTTTAATCAGGTGGACGCGGACCGGTTGGCCAAGGTAGGTCCTAACCGCCTGTGCGCAGAATGGATAGTAAAGAACGGAGGCGGAGTCCGCTTGGCTGGAAATCCCAACAAGCTGTGGAAGGACTACAACTCGTTGCCGGGGGAAAACAATCCGTTTGAAATCAAGGTGGTGGACGCCTCGAATTCGTCCATCATGAAAATCGGACTGGAACATCTTAAAGGCTGCAGCTGCATCGACACCGTCATCTTTCACAACTGCAAACACCTGGAGAACGACGGTCTGGAGGGGTTGCACCACATCAGCAGCTCCCTGGTGCGATTGCAGGTCTCCGGATGCTACAACATCACCGATTCTGGCCTGGCTGTGATAGCGGATCTGAAGAACTTGCGACAACTCATCATCTTCGACATGATGTTTGTCGAAAACATGGAGGCAGTTGCCGCCAAGCTAAAGAAACATCTTCCAGATTGCGACATCCAGGCCACCAAGCTCGGCGTTACCCTAAAGCCGAAAAAGTAGTTACAACTGTCTTTTTGTTTCGAGACCGATTGATTTTGTAAATTCAAACTTTACCGCAAAATTGGTACAAGTCCAGATGATGGTACTCAGACTCATGTAACCCGTATTTATTCTTGTTTAAATGCTCTAAGCTAATAAAGAATACGATCAATGACAGAACATAGTTAAACCTTTCTAACATATTCAATTTATAAGAAATGACTCGGAAAGAGGAAAAATTGGCATAGCGTCATAAACTCGCCCAGTACAAAATTGACACTAACGCATTTTTGTTTTGGTATTTGTACTGGGCGAGTTTTTGACGGCAATCTTATGTCGCTATGCCGAAATATTCTCCAACACTGGATCTTGAAAATTACTCCAGATTTCCGCTCGCCCTGCAGTGGGGTCACATTGTGTTGTTGAACCAAAATGTAAAAAATCGCAGCTAAAATGAACAAATTTAAATATCTCCTGAGTTTTGTGACCCAGTCACGAAGCATATCGCACTCGAGTCCCAAGGAGCAGATCCTCAACTTCCTGACCTATAGTCTGCTGGTGATTGTCGCTCTGTGCGCGGGTTTCCTGCTATGGGATCTCTCCAACAACAGCCCGCGGGACGGATTCTTCCATGGAAAAAGGGACACCCACACGCTAATCCTGGATCTGGAGCACATCCAGGAGGTGGGACTTAATCCCGAGGCCGAGCAGCGGGCACGGAACGTGAATTGCACCTTCTGGGACTGCCTGAACATCTACAAGTGCGAGCATGACCGACTAAAGGTCTACATCTATCCGCTGCAGGAGTTTGTGGATGAGCGAAGCGACAAGGTGGCCGCTACCTTGTCCAGCGAGTACTTCCAGATCCTGGAGGCCGTGCTGAAAAGTCGCTACTACACCTCGAACCCCAACGAGGCGTGCCTCTTCCTCCCCAGCCTGGATCTGCTCAACCAGAATGTCTTCGACAAGCACTTGGCGGGCGCTGCACTGACCTCTCTGGACTTCTGGGATCGCGGCGCCAACCACATCATCTTCAACATGTTGCCCGGAGGAGCTCCGTCCTATAACACTGTGTTGGATGTGAACACGGACAATGCCATCATTTTTGGCGGGGGCTTCGACTCTTGGTCGTATCGTCCAGGCTTTGACGTCTCCATTCCTGTGTGGAGTCCGCGCCTGGTACATCAGCATGCCCATGCCACGGCCCAGAGGAAGTTCCTCTTGGTGGTGGCGCAACTCAATATCCTTCCTCGATTCCTGCGAGCTCTGCGGGAGCTGGCTTTGGCCCACAGCGAACAAATGCTGATTTTAGGAGCTTGCGAGAGCATGGATCTCTCGTTGCGCTGCCCCGTGTCGCAGCACCACAAATCCCTGGAGTATCCACGTCTTCTGACGCGCGGTAAGTTCTGTCTTCTGGGCAAGAGCCTTCGCATGGGCCAGCCCGATCTGGTGGAGATTATGTCCCAGGGCTGCGTTCCCGTGATTGCCGTGGACAACTATGTATTGCCTTTCGAAGACGTGATTGATTGGTCGCTGGCCTCTGTGCGCATTCGCGAGTCCGAACTACATTCCGTGATGCAGAAGCTGAAGGCGATTTCCAATGTCAAAATCGTTGAGATGCAAAAGCAAGTCCAGTGGCTGTACTCCAAGTACTTCAAAGATCTGAAAACTGTGACGCTGACGGCTCTAGAGGTGCTCGAGAGTCGAATCTTCCCGCTACGTGCCCGCAGCAGTCGTCAGTGGAACGCCATCGACACGAATGCTCGCTCCACCTTCAATCCACTGTTTCTGCCCTCGTTGGCGCCAAAATCTCAAGGATTTACTGCCGTCATCCTTACCTACGACCGCGTGGAGAGTTTATTCCTGCTGATCCAAAAGCTGGCCGTGGTTCCCTCATTGCAAAGCATCCTGGTCATATGGAACAACCAGAAGAAGTCTCCGCCGCACTGTGAGTTCTTTGTCTTAGAGATTAATGTTTGTGAAACGCTGAAGTTTGTTCTCCCCTTTTAGTGTCCACATTTCCATCCATCTCCAAGCCTTTGAAGATTCGGCAAACCAAGGAGAACAAGTTGTCGAATCGATTTTATCCCTATCCGGAAATCGAAACGGAAGCCATTTTAACCATAGACGATGACATTATCATGTTGACCACAGATGAGCTGGATTTCGGGTAATTTAACAGCTTAAAAAATTAAAGTTTGATAACATACAACTTTCAATCCTTAGCTACGAAGTCTGGCGAGAGTTTCCCGACCATATTGTGGGCTTCCCCAGTCGCATTCATGTCTGGGATAACGTCACCATGCGCTGGCACTATGAATCGGAATGGACCAACCAAATATCCATGGTGCTAACCGGTGCCGCCTTCCATCACAAGTACTGGAGCCACATGTACACACATGCCATGCCGGGGGACATCAAGGACTGGGTGGACGAGCACATGAACTGCGAGGATATAGCCATGAACTTCCTGGTGGCCAATATTACCAACAATCCTCCCATCAAGGTCACTCCACGCAAGAAGTTCAAGTGTCCCGAGTGCACCAATACGGAAATGCTATCGGCAGATCTAAATCACATGCGTGAACGATCTGCCTGCATTGATCGCTTCTCCAAGATCTATGGTCGCATGCCGCTGCGCACGGTGGAGTTTAGAGCGGACCCAGTTCTGTTCCGCGACAATTTCCCGGACAAGTTGAAGCGTTACAACGACATTGGCAGCTTGTAAGGGCCATAAAAGTGGATTCTAACATTCCAGGGGAACTGAAGGAGATATACCAAAGACTTGTGTGGGAATAGCGCTTAACTCCTACAATGGCAGTCGAATATATGTATCTTAGGGCTAACTGAAGCCACAATCCGCTCACAAAGCGTATAACTTATTTATTCGCCCAATGAGCCGTCATATCTGGATCTCGTTTGCGTTAAGAGAGGAATCGTTCTAGGCGGGATACCGAATATTGTTTTACAACCTTTGTATATATGTTACAAAATCAATTAGCAATATTAATGTTTCTGCAAGACTAATTCACATTTTTTCAACTGGCAGCTTAGATTTAATTTATATTTTAAATCGGAATATCTGTGTAGTCTGTGTGGGAATATAAAAAGCTTAAATTATCATAGAAAAAGTGTTTTATTGACTGCTTTAAGCTGGGAACTGAAATCTCTTGCATTAAATTGTAAAATGTAAAGGCTTGCATTAAGGTATTTTAATGGTTTAAATGCTATGCTAATATCATTGCCATGGTTGGTGCTCTGATCTTAGGACTTAGGCGGCCTCTTTCACGGACGCCAAATACTCTTTGTAACGTTGTTCCTGTTGCTGCTGCAGCTTCTGCAGTTTCTTGATCTGTCCCTTGCTCACCTCTTTGCCGTCTTTGTCGAGAGTGGGAAGGCCCTAAGAATGGTTTTATAACAATCAACAAATTATATCAATAAAAACCTTTTCTCTAAACTCACATTTTCGTCGAATGCCGAGTACTTTTCCGTTTCGGCGAGAAACATCTCTTTGGGATTCACGCGACGCTGGGCCTCCTTCGCGGCTGCTGCCTCGGCTGCCGCCTGCTTCTTGCGCTCCTTTTCAGCCGCCTTCTCAGCTTCGGCGGCCAGCTTCGCCTCCCTCTCCCGCAGCAATGATTCACGGTCAACCAGCTTCACTGCAAACTGACCTCCGTCCTTGTCCTCCAGTCGCACACCCAAGTTGGGCAGGACATTATCGCGCAGATCGTCGCATAGCTTCAGAATGTCAAAGGCCTTCAGCGTTTTGGCCTGCTCGCGCACCAAATTCCGGAACTCGGCCAGAGTTTGGACATAGGGGAGCACTGTTGTCTCCAAGTCAGCGCCAGCTGCCTGTGCTCCTGAGCCGCTGCCTACGGGGAACCCAATGCCACCGCGGGGTCCGGCAATAGCGCCAAAGATGTGCAGCAGATCCGTGATGTAAGTGGCCACGTTGCGCAACAGCAGGCTATTCAGTCTCGACTTGTTGTCCCTAATGTAGACATTAGAGGCGGAGACCAGCTCCCGAATGGCATCGAGGGCGCTACGAGTGTCGATGTTGTCTGTGTAGGATTGATAATAAAGTTGTAGGAGTGTATATTGAGAAGAGCCTGGAAACGTACCGCAGAGTGCAGCATGCACCTGTTTCTGGGAACTGGCGAATTTATTCTGCAAAGCTGCCTCAACTTCAGTCCAGGCATCGAACTGACGCCGAGGCTCTTCGGAGAGCACGTGGCGTGTCAGATCCTTGACGTTCAGGAAGAACTCCTGCAGGGTAACATATATAAACCGAAATTAGGTTTGCAATTAGGTCTGGAGATTATCCAGCTTACATTGAGGAACTTCTCGTATTGCGTTGCCATTTCCATGGTGTTCTCCGAGTAGTCGAGCGTGTCCTTCCACGAGTGCAGCAGGAATGCCAGCCGCAGTTGGGTGGCCGAGTGCTTCTTGAGGGCCTCCTGGATGGTAACAAAGTTCTTCAGCGACTTGGACATCTTGCAGCCAGCAATGGTTAGATGGCCCGTATGCAGGAAGTACTTGACCCACTCGGCCTCGTTGAAGGCCGCCTCTGATTGGGCCAGCTCGTTGTCGTGGTGGGGAAACTTCAAGTCCACACCGCCCGTGTGTATATCGAAGGTTGGGCCAAAGATGTCCGAGGCCATGGCCGAGCATTCAATGTGCCAGCCTGGTCGACCCTTGCCCCAGGGACTGTCCCACCACGGTTCGCCGGCCTTGCTCGCCTTCCACAGCGCAAAGTCGTTGGCCGAGCGCTTCTCCGAGAGCCGATCCTCGGCCACGGACAGATCGCCCTCGCCCTCCTGCAGGGACTTGGTGTCGCCGTAGGCCTCGGGCACTAGCTTGGCATAGTGATGCTTCTCCCTTCTGTCGAAGCCGTTCACATCAAAGTAAACCGAGTTGTTGGCCGCGTAGGCCAAGCCGTTGTCGATAATTTTCTGGATGAAGGTCACGATCTGGGGCACGTACTCCGAGACGCGGGTTAAAACATCTGGTGGTAGGATCTGAAAGTGAGTGACAAGAATGATTCACACTCTAAAATGATTCTCCGATCGATGACTCACGTTCAGCGATTTCATGTCATTGTGGAACTGATCTTCCCAGTACCGCGGCAGAGCCTCGAACACCGCATTATCATTGATCTCGGCTCCCTTTTGCGAGTCCAACCACTCGGAGATGGGATCCTTGGCCTCGTTAAGGTAATGCTGCCGCTTCTCGGAGATATCCTTCGCCTCTCCCATGCTCACGGCCGTTGTGAGGGCTTCCACAGCGTCGTTCATTCGCTGCAGGGTTTTGTCCAGCATCACCTTCTTGTCGGGATCCGTGTTCTTGGCGCACGTGGCCTGGAAGCGCACGAGCACCTCTTTTTGCTGGCCCAGGAGTTGATCCAGCGGCAGCTTTCCCGCCCCGCTGGCATACTCCTCGAAGAGATGGTTCTGCCTCGCCCGCTTGATGATCTTGTCATCGATGTCCGTGATGTTCATCACATAGTGGATGTGGTAGCCGAAGTAGTTGGCCAGAATGCGTCGCAGAATATCGAAGGAAATGTAAGATCTGTGGAGGAGTGGAAGCACGGAAGTGGTTTGGCGGGAGATAAGATACGGAGCACTCGATGCTGATGTGGCGGCGGCTCACCTCGCATGCCCCATGTGGGAGGCGTCGTAGACGGTAGGTCCGCAGCTATACCACGAAACATTGTTTCCGTCCAGCGGCACGAACTCCTCCTTCTGCCGCGTCAAACTGTTGAACAGCTTCAGCTTGGGCCGGTCCGCCGCCTTGGGAGCCTGCCACGCCGGTTGCACACGTTTCGACATTATCTTGGGCTTTTGGGTACGTATAAACACAGACGGAGTTCCTGCACTTGCAATGCGGCAAAGTTTCATCAGCTGCCTGCGCGGGGCTGCCAACTTGTTGAAATTTTAAGAAATTAATAGATTTATTGAAATAAAATATTTTTTTTCTGTAATGATACAAAATATATGTTATTTATTTCGATAGTTTCTGAACAATAAAATGATTAAATGTTTTCGAAATTTCCTTCGAAAGTAACGGAATTTAAGCCAAACAAATTGCGGTATATTTAAAAATGTAGTTTTTAGTATATTATAGCACTCTGATTGGTATACTACGAGGCTTCAGTTGCGGTCACACTGGCCGTTCCTGCCGTAGATTCTTAAAAATATTAAAGTTTCCAGTTAATTTTAAGCCCATAATAGTGTTTTTCCAGCGGAAGCGAGTGTAAATTTCATTCACAATAGTGTGTAAGTTAAATAGTTAGCATATTTCAATGTAATTAGCGGCCGGTGGGCGGAACTGGGCCACATATGCAGCGGGGATGCCAATGGGGAAAAAAGTGATGACGGGGCGCGCTCCAATTGGATGTGACACAATTTCGTTCTGATGTTGCACCACCGATAGCAGCAGCGTTTAACTCATTTAATTGCTTTAATTACGCTCACAGCTCGAACGGCGTTTGCAACATGAAGATCAAGGAACTGCAGAAGACGGTGAACATCGCCTGGTCGCCGGCGCAGCAACAGCAGATACTCCTGGCCGCCGGCACCGCCGCCCAGCAATTCGATTCCAATGCGAGCTCCACCCTGGAGGTGTACTCGCCCAACTTCAGCGATGCCACCTACGATCTGGAGCTGAAGGCCAGCGTGGCCAGCCAGTACAAGTGAGTTTTGAATGGGAGTTTCCCTCCTTAAAGATTCCCTCTAAGCCGGCTTTCGTTTCGAAAAGGTTTCAAAAGCTTATCTGGAGCCCGGTGGGGCCGCATCCCAGTGGCTTGATCGTCGGTGGCTGCGAGGCAGGGCAAATCAACATATACTCGGCCGCCAAGCTGCTCGCGGGCAATGAGGAGCCGCTGGTGGCGCGGCAGGACAAGCATACGGGCGCTGTCAGCGGGCTGGACTTCAATCCGTTCCAGAACAACCTACTCGCCTCGTGCGCGTCCGAGTCGGAGATCTACATCTGGGACCTCAACAACCCGGCCACCCACATGAATCCCGGAGCCAAGACCCAGCCGCTGGAGGACGTGAAGAATGTGGCGTGGAACCGGCAGGTGCAACACATCCTGGCCTCCGTCTTTAGCACTCGCTGCGTGATCTGGGATCTGCGCAAGAGCCAGCAGATCATCAAGCTCTCGGACTCGCAGTCACGTGTGCGGTGGCACGCCATCGAGTGGCATCCGGAGGCGGCGACGCAGGTCTGGCTGGCGTCCGAGGACGATCAGGCGCCGGTTGTGCAGCTGTGGGATCTGCGATATGCCACGGCTCCCGCAAAAACATATCAGATCCACGAGCGGGGAGTGCTGGGCATGTCGTGGTGCCTGCAGGACAATGACTTGATGGTGTCGTGCGGCAAGGACAACAGGATTTACTGCTGGAATCCAAATACCAAGATTCCCGAGGGCGAAATCCTGTCGGAGGTGGCCACCACCGCTTCATGGTACTCCGACGTGCAGTTCTGTCCACGCAATCCGGCGCTCGTGGCCAGTGCCAGTCTGGAGGGAGCTGTGTCCATATACTCCCTGCACGGAGGCACTCATCAGCTGGTGCAGACCTCCAACAAGATTGCCGACTCGTTTCCGGGCATGGATCAGTTCGCACAGGACCCAATACCCCAGCAGACCACGCAAGTGGTCTACCATGACCTGTCGGTCGCTCCCAAATGGATGAAACGGCCCTGTGGCGTGGCCTTTGGGGTGAGTTCACGCCTTTAACTAGCTTGTAAATCGATTGAATATCTCCAATTCCATTGCTATAGTTTGGTGGCAAGCTGGTTAGCTTTGATGGCACCTCGAAGAAGGTGAAGGTGCAGCAGCTGACCACGGAGGCAGCTCTAGTGGAGCGTGCCAATGCCCTGGAGCGCTCACTGGCGGATGCCAACTACTCGGAATACTGCCGGCAGAGAGCCGATGATACTGCGGATCAGCATGGTCGCTACATCTGGTACTTCATCAAGGCGAACTTTGAGCTGAATCCCAAGGAGGAGATGCTCAACCTCTTGGGTAAGTCAGATCCATAAAAAGTGAAAGCGAACACACTAACGAATCCCCTTCGTGCTAAAGGCTACAATAAAGACGACACCGATAGCAAGTTCAACAAGTTTATCAAGGAAACCGAGACGAACTCGCAGTCGGATGTGGATACTCTAACAACCCGCATCTCGACACTGACCCATGTAAGTATTGGTTCGAGTTGGGCTCTTATCAGTCCCGAAAATAAAAACACAGCACTGTGCGCACTATCAATCTCCACGTATGCTCATCTTGCCATGTATATTTCTATCCGATAACATACTAACATCCATGCCATGCCATGCTGTAGAGCGACTCTTCGGAGGTCGAGTGCTGCGATCAGAGTACTTATAGCACCGATAATTCGGTAAGGAGCTAAGATTCTACACTCGCCATCGAAACATTGGAAAACTATAAAGACGAAAAGCAGCAGAGCTCGTCAATAACAGTTGATCTTGGTCCTTAATCTTCAGACCTATTGTCTCAAGAGACCAAGTGAAGGGTCAGCTCTGACTCTTTGCTCAAAGGATCTGTAAATGAGACTAAAAACAGTCAACTGTTATTGGCTGGCTCTGTCGGAAAGTTTTAAAGATAACAATCGGTTATGACTATACCTAATTAAATATACTTTTTCACAAAACAGCAAACGCAGGATGGAAACGTCATTGATTCCCAAAATCACAACGACTTTGCCACGCCTCCGAGGCCGCAGTTCAAGGTGCCGAGTGGAGATCGTAAGTTAAACAAGCTATCAACTTTCTTTGCCACTAAAAACCTGTCTTTTCCAGACTCCGACAGCTTGATCGCCGAGGCCATACTCACTGGCAATGTGGAGGCTGCCGTGGAGCTATGTCTGGAAGCACAACGCATTCCGGAGGCTCTGATCATTGCCTCGACAGCTGGCATTGAGACACTGACTCGCACCCAAACGCGGTACCTGTTGCAGCAGAAGAGCGAGCTGTCGCACGTGATCTCCGCTTTGGTGTCCCGTGACTGGCTGGACTTTGTCAACCGCTGCACTGTGGACTCGTGGAAGGAGGCCCTGGTGGCCGCTTTGAAGCACAGTGAGCGCAAGGTGGTGGACATCTGTGAGCGGCTGGGCGACCGTCTGCTGATCGAGTGTGCTTCTAGCGCTGAGTATACGCGCAACGCCATGCTTTGCTACATCTGTGCCGGCAGCATCGACAAGCTGGTGACCGCCTGGTACCAGCTGAAGCGGCTGGAGCAACAAAACGCCGGTTACAAACCTAACACCACCGAGCTGCAGGATCTGGCCGAGGTGGTGATGCTGATGTGCAAGTCCCTGGAGCAGCAGGGCATTGCCGTCGACTTGGCGGGTCGCTTTGCCGGCTTCCTAACCGAGTACGGTGGCTTATTGGCCTCGCAAGGAGCCCTTACCGCCGCTCTGCAGTATATAACAACACTGGGAGGCGGAGCTGCGAACGAGAACGATGTGCTGCAGAGCTTGCGGGATCGCATTAACAACGCTGTCAACCTGGACTACGCCCAGCCTCAGCCGGCAGCTCCTCAGCTTGGCTACCAACAGCAGCGGGGTCGAGGATCGTTTTCGCAGCCACAACCATCGGGAGGGTCGCTGCCTTATGGCCTGCCAGCCAATCAGTATGCTCAGCCGGGCTGGCCAGCACCAGCGCCTCCGGCACCCACCACCTACCCGGGGGCCCAGCCACTACCCCAGATATTCAATCCGCAGCCCGTCAAGCCAGATCTTATGGCTCACCCACCGCGACCGCTGAGTAATGCGAGCTCCTCTGGTGGCCCACCGCCAGCAGCAGGAGCAGCAGCGCCGTCTGGCGGATCTGGCCTTCATGCACGGTCTAAATACGTACTGGATCCCTCTGTGGCAGCGCCTACGGGCTCCTACGGCATGCCATACAATCCCGTTCCGGCTCCCGTTCCGTCGGCAGTTCCCTTCAACAGCGGCGCAGCACCTGGACCTGTGCCCCAACCAGCAAGCGTGCCAACCTACAACAGTAACTCATTCAACACGAATCCGATTTCATCAGCCCAGGGCTACAACCAATCGCCATTCATGGGAGCGACTCCACAGAACCAATATCTGCCCGGCGTGAACCCGATTGAAACGATGCAACCACAAGCTGCGCCAGCCCCAATTATCCAGAATGTGCAACGCAATCCCACACCGCCGCCAGGTTGGAACGATCCACCAGCACTGAAATCATCGCGAGCGGTAAGTAAATGTTACCTCGTCATTAAACTCTTTGGAACTATAAATTCCGGTTTTTTTCGTAGCCCAAGCCGAAGCCAGC
Source organism: Drosophila trapezifrons (assembly GCA_018874455.1). Classification (NCBI taxonomy): domain Eukaryota; kingdom Metazoa; phylum Arthropoda; class Insecta; order Diptera; family Drosophilidae; genus Drosophila; species Drosophila trapezifrons. The sequence continues at coordinate 2,587 of JAEIIF010057075.1, read as the reverse complement.
GGTTGAGCCAAGTGCGGCGCCCATCTTCCATCCCCTGTTCCCCGGCGATCCCAATCAAAATCAAAATGGATATGTGGATCCTACTCAATATCAGGTATTTAAATTGAGAATATTTCAATAAATGGGGATTATTAAAGGGATATATCCTTACAGAATGCGCCACCACCTGGAGGAGTGCCCAATTCTTACTACAATCCAGCTGCCTTCAACAATAACCTTCCCCAGCAGCAGCAGCAGCAGCAATCGTACCTCCAGCCCCAGCAGCAGCAGCAGCAACTCAACTTGCAGGCAGGTATTCCTCAGCAGCAGCAGAACTGGCAGGGTCAGCAGCAGACCATTGGTTACACCGAGCAGCCAGCTCCCATTCAGCAGCAGCAGCGCCAGCCGGAGCCGCCCAAGGAGAAGCCGCCACTACCCGAGGAGTATATCTACTTGCAGACTGTGCTGGAGGAGCTGAAGAATCGCTGTCTGAGCGCAACGAATGATCCGGTGAGTTAGCGCGAAATTGTTCGCTTTTATTGAATTCTATTAACTATTTCATTTACTTCTTATCTACAGCGCACAAAACGTAAGTTTGTGGATGTTGTTAAGCGGCTAGAAAATCTCTACGACTGCCTAAGGGATGGCAAGGTAAGCAGCCTATGCTCCATATCCTGATAGCTCTTAATCCCAACGTCTTTTTCTGCTGCAGCTCACTCCCACAACGGTGCAATATCTGAATCAAATAGTACAGTACATTCAAATAGCCGACTATGCCAATGCCTTGGAAATCCACACACGGATTGCATTCGGCACGGACTTTGCGCAGTGCGCGGGCTTCATGCAGGGACTGAAGGTACTCCTGCAATCCGCAGCCGAGCTGCAGTTGGTGCTGCGCTAGGACCCCAAGCTCACTATCGTTTATATACTTATTGTGTCTTCAAACTATGAATGTCTATATTATGTTTTTTTGTAAACAAAGTGTGGCTGGTTGCCTTTGTTGTTGGTGCAGTCGGGATGGAGCTATCCCGGAACGAGTGTCAAACGTTATTCCGTGTATTTGAAATATATATTTCCACTTAAACCGCAAATGCAAATAGACGTACGCATAAATAATAACAAAACAAATAAAATAAGGCTTTTGCATTCAGATCAGCTTCGGCTGATTCCTGATGTTCTCCAAATCGAGCTGCATTTGCGGCGGGGTCGCCCTCGGGGACTGTGGGGATCGTGCGTAGTCCAGCTGCTCCTCGGGCAACAGGCGGTACTTCTTGAGATACTTGTACGACGCATTCGATATGTCGTTCGGGCTGCCGCTCTGTGCGGCAATTCTGGCGAGATTGTCGATCTGTCGGAGTGGTTCGGCGGGATTAGGTGACTTGGGCGACCCACCCAGGCGCATATCTTTCATCAGCTCGTCGACAGGCTGGCGCAGGTACTTGAGGGCCAGCTCGTTCATGACCATACTTTTTTCAGTGTTCGGTTTGGCGAGTTGCGGTATCCGCATGCCTTGGCCTTGCGGGGTATTTGCTCGATAGCCTGTAGATTGAGCCATAGGTGGAGTGGGTCGTGGTGATTGGAACTGCTGGGGAATTGCACGGGGTGGGGGTTCATCCTCCTCAACTATATAGTCCTGAATAATAGGTGTACTCCGTTTGCCTGGAAAAGGGGCGATATATATATAAAGACTTGTCCACTTTTTGTTGGTTGTTTACCCACCATTGTTATTATTATGAGTCAAAATATCACACTGGCTAGCAGTTGTCCTGCTGGGCTTCGAGGGAGCTTCATGTTCCGCCTGCTGCTGTTGCTCCAATAGCGTCTCGCAGAGACTCCTCAACTGCTGTTGCTCCTGCCGCATCGATTCGAGAAGCGAAAGCACTGTCGCCAGGTCGCTCTTACTGGCCAGATTGCTAATATCAATGTCCGAGTAGACCACAGAAGGCAGCGACGTTCGCGGAGACGATAGATTCACGGCGTCTGTCTGGGTTCCAGCACAAATAGTTAGAACATCCGAGTTGGAGGAATTGGACAAGCGACGCGTAGGTTGAAACGGGTGCTTCTTGGACTCGCTATACATCCCTCCAGAATTACTGGCACACGATGCTGCATCATTGGTGTAGTGACGGTCTCTGGGGATAACAACGTACTCGTTGGAGGACACACCCAAGTTGTTGTTGTTGCTGCAGCTGGGCGCGGGGCGTGGCCCAAGTTCTGTGGTCAGAATGGGCGAAAAGTTGACTCGGGGAAGCATCTGCTTCTTCCAGGAGGCAAAAGCGGGCTCAGGGCGAGTAGCTTGAGCCTGTGCGGCCTGCTGCATCATCTGCTCCTGCTGCTGCGGCGGCTGACCAAACAGTATGGACACCTCGGGCACGATGGGACGCATTACTTCATTGGTGTGGCCCAGAGGCACAGCCGCACTTGGCCTGGGCGCGGATCGCGGCAGCATGTCTTCCGTTTCGGGCTCAAACATTTTGGTAATAAAGATTTGTTTATTTTCAGGCCAAATTAAATTCGAGCGGGAGAATCGGTCTGATTGGAGCTCAGAGTTGCCAGATACAAGTTTTGCTTTCCCCCTAAAAAATCTCAAACAGTCGAGATTTCCTCC
>JAEIIF010057072.1:0-16973 GCA_018874455.1 Drosophila trapezifrons | reverse complement strand
AAGACGACTATACGCACTTTCAATTTATGTACATTAATGTATTATTCTCTCATTGAAAGTCCGTATAGTCGTCTTGCTCGCACTTACGTAAAATTCTATGGTTGGTGTCAAGTCTCTAATGAAAACTCTAATTAATGAAGTTTTTAATACAGTATCATAACACCATAAGGAACATCTTTAACTTATTTCTAAGCTTGTTAAAATATTATTATTCAGTGAGGAAAATTGTATTTATTTTAAATTTCTTATTTTGGAGAAATCAATAGAACAAACTCCCCTACGACCCCACTGTCCCACATCAATAATTGTCTAAAAATACCTCTAAGTTCAATTGATCTATCAGCGGAAAATGCAGAGATATATCAATTAAAATTTGAATAGGCATATTATCTTAACAGCCTTGCGATGGGAGCCTTGACTGTTGACCTACGCCAACAGAAACAATTTAGACCTATAATTTCACAAATTGCCTATCACAGTAATTGGCCATAGAGCTGCGAGATCAGAAGAACACACCTCCAAAGCGAAATTGATTGTTACACCTAGTCACTAAAGAGAGTCAGCGAGAGAGAGGCTGGTGCAAGAGAGCCCCTAGCACCCACCTGCCCGCTCTCGTCCAGCATCCATTTCAATGTCAGCTGTGATCGCGCCGGGAGATCCCACTCTCTTCGCTTGCGCTCTTTCGGCGAGCCCACTGATGACGTCGAACTCAGAGCCCCCACATGTGCTGTCAGGGCTAGTGCGCTCTTTCCACTCTCCCAACTCAGGTGAGACCGGGGAGCCAAGTTCGGCTTGTACGCGTGGCGATCATCGGTTCGTCGACAAACGAGCGCTGCCGAGAGCCGCACGAAGTGGAGAGACGAACAGTGCCATTGGCTGCTCGTTCGCATGGTGATATCGGGCCGGTAGTCTTAAATCGTCGTGCGTGCAGCACTGTCGTGTCTGTTTGCCTTTCCGCCGTTCCACGCGCCTCAGTAACACCGTTAGCCGAGAAATTCGGTGCGCGAAAAAAAAAGCGTTTCGGAAAGCAAAAGTTCAAAGCAAATACAAAAAAGTTCAAGCCGAGGTTTCAAAGCCAGCTCATCAACGCATTTCTCGAGCACTTCCCCAGCGAGCAAGTGTTAATTGAAAAATAATGTACGAGTCTATTTTGGCCGAACGTTACGTCAATACGTCATGTGAAACGGCAGCATAAATTTCCGCACCACATGTCTGTTCTGTTTTTGTTTTTAGTTAAAATGAATTAAACATTAGCATATTGGAATGGTGTCAGCCCGAGGTGGCTCCACATGTCAGCTTAGGAAGCTCACCTGGACTTATCACACTTTACACCGCTGATAAGCAGCAATCAATTCGTGTTCCAAAAAAAACTAAATACGACGTGACCTGGCCTAAAGCAAACAGAGAGCGAGCGAGCGAGAGGGTTAACATTAACCCTCACTTGGCCAAAGTCGTCGCCCTTAGTCTGCACTTTTCAGTGCATGAGTGTGTGCGTGTGTGTTTCGCGCTTCATGTTTCTCCTATGCTGTTTTCTGCAACATCGTATGATGTTTCTTTTTTTAGTCTTCGCCTTTCAGCATGTTTATCGTGCATTTGCCTCGCACTCTCTTTTCGATACATTGCCAAACATATTCGGTTTTTATTCTGTTCCCCTCCTTGTCCTCTCCCTCTCTCTCTCTGTCATTCTCTCTGTTTCGTGAAATTTTTTTGGCAAACGTTGCGTGTATTTTCTTGGACTTATTATTTAATAAGATGGCTATATATAAGCTATACAACTTATTAGCCAAATCGAATTGGAGTAAAAAGTGTGTTTGACCCACTAAGCTTAATGTGTTTTCTATATATTCACCCCTTAAACTGAATTATTAGTATTTGACGAAGATTTTCCCGAAAAATTAATATCATAACAATTTCCAAATTTCATAACAACATTTCCAAAGACTTTTGAAAAATTCTCAGTATACCATACCGGATAAATATGCAGTCATTATAGAAAAACTCTTTATTGGACTTATATCATACTTAGCGTAAAATGTGCGGAAATTAATGTTGCTCTTTTATAATAAAACTTGAATAAATATAAAATTTAAAAAGGATATATCTAAACCACAAAGTGACACTCTACCATGTCCTTGCAGCTTGAAGAGGGCGTTGTAAGATGGCAACAGCTTGCCTGCCGGAATTCACGGAACGCTTTCAATCCACACAACTCAAGCCTTCCGAAAATGAAAGTAATAGTGTTAATGATTGGCCGGTGCCACTGTCGCCAAAAGCTAGTGCTTTCTTGTTCAGCGGCTGCACCAGCTACCGCAGTAAGGTGCAGCAGATGATCAACATCAGCTTCAACCCCTCGTTCCACCTGCTCTTCATCACCAGCGTTCTGAGCATCAGCAAGTTCTGCAATGCGGCGGCCATAAATGCCGCTCAGGTGTCCGCCGCAGCGCCCAGTCCCAGCGAGATAATGCAAAATCTAACTGGATCCGCTATAATGGAGCGGCTGAAGGCCACCACTCTCGGGCCACCATGGGATAGACTGAAACACTTGGCGCCGGCGGCGGCCAACAGCCTGAGTCCTGGTATCGGCTCGGGAATGGCCATCGGAATGGGACACTTTGGCAACTCCATAAACTCGGTGCTCAATGGAAACCCCTTCAAGTTCCTCAACGTTTCCGGGAAGATCGGCACCTCTTTGGACGTATGTGAGTACATCTCAGACTTATACCTAACCATTAAGAAGGTTCCAGAAGACTAGTCTCGGAGAGAAATACCGGGAGAGCAAAAGCGACCTAGAACTAGACATTTAAATTCACTTGAGCTCAGTTTGCTTTCTAGCTGGAGCTCCGTTCTCGTTTTAATTAGTTATTTATTTAAAAGGCTTGACTATGCGGATGTTAAAATCAATTTAAATATGGATAAGGGAAAATAGCTGGGGTTAAATATATAAATAAATGAATATATCATCAAGGGTTTTCTGTAAGATATGTCGTAAAGGATGAATCATTTTTCAAAATGGATTAATGTTCTATAATAGTTTCAACAGACCATTTGAGTCATTAAAAATATGTCAAATAAGCTACAGCCCAGGGAAAATGCAAATGATTAATAGGGGAAAGATAAGATAATGAAATATGGGTGGGTTAAGCTGTTTGTTATTGTTGTCTTCACCCTTATGTACCTCAAAGTGTAATCTTTATTAATTGAAGAAACAGAGTTACCCTTTGTCGGCTTTACTCTCTTTGATAATGCCGAGTTTTCTTCGAGTGTAAAGGGGCAGCGGTGTTTATTGTTGTTACCGCCGCCTCTCTCATTGCTGGCGATCATGCCACCAGCCACAGCTATGTACATGTGGTCCGATTTCCAGTCAGACTCCGATTTAAGCCAGGGCTCCGACTCCCAACCCGAAACCGAGGAGTCCGACTTCTCGTTGGCTCGACTCGAGTTTTATTTATGCGAAATTCGTTGCCAAGCGAACGGCAAAGCCAAAGCGTCTGGCAGTGCCAGTCAACTCTCCGTTTCCACCTCCATTTCCATGTCCAAGCATTCCACGACGTCATACGATTTTCAGACTGCTGAGCTGCATTCCCGTAACTCCAGTCTACTCCAACTCTTGTCCTCTCTCTCTCACTCTCTGAAGCCGAAACCTTTTACTTTCCTCAGCGCTCACCACTGTCGACACTTAAAACAAATTTAACTGAATCGCACTTTTCTGTAAAATTTAAAAAATGAGTATTTTTTAAATTAAAAGTCTGGTTTTTTAGTAGAGAATATATTGGTTAATTATTGAATTGCAGGAGTAAAATGTTTTATTTGTTATTTCTTGGTATATCAAAGTTAAGTCATTAAGTGGTTATACCCATTAATCTTAAATATTTCCCTACAATATTGCTTTTATTACCTAAAATGTTATATCTAAAGATAAATTTATATTCTTTTAAATTGCATATTTTTTGTAAAGTGTATACTCTTTGCTTGTTCTGCTTCCCATTCGTAATTATTCCGTTTTATGCTTACTTTTTGTACCGGCCGGCGTCGCAGCATAAAACGAATGGAGCGCCACTTGAAGACTGTAACTTCGGCGGCGGCTCTTGTGAAACTCGCAGAGAAAACTCAGAGAGATAGAGAGGAGACGGAGAGGGAGAGAAAAACTGAGAAAAAGGGGAAGAGAGAATAAAAAAGAGCAACAAGTGTCCGCTTCTTGGAGTTACTTGCCTTGACACATTGGTCAGAGAAATTTTGAGAAATGACTCCAGCACGTGGCAGATAAACAATTACAATTAAAATAAACTGGAATAATGCCTTGATTTATTTACTTGCATTTATAAGTCAGAAAGCAAAGCACAATAGCTACGTCAGTCAGTTTCAAAGTATTCTTATAGGCCAATAACACTAAGAATCTTTGTAAAGACTACTTAAAAATAAGTATCCTATTGTATAATGAATAATCAAGTACTCTTCTAAAAACCTGATAATATTCTTTTACGATTTTTTTAGCCTTCTAAATAGCCCTAAAATTTAAACAGTAAATCAGTCACTAAGTAAGGGACCCTTACTCGATTCCTTTACTTAACTATGTATTGCCCTATTAAACCTAGAATTTATAGTCATACTTACTAACCTTCCCACAATTTTTAAAATAATATTCAAGAAAAACTCATCATCAACTCATAAAAAAATAATAATAAAAATAAGAAAATCTCCAGGTTCAATTAATTGGATTATTATTGCTTAATTAATCAAGAATGCATCGACTATACTTCCACATAAATTAAGCAACCAAATTCAATATTAAGTCATCATAAAAATTGTACCAAAAGAAACAACATCACATAGAATGAAGAATTAGGAAGTATTTTGCATAAGCTTGAAAATGCAGTAGGGGACTCACAAAACGGTAGACCCTAAGCAAGCTTTTGAAATTTGAATGAAACCTTCAACTTGGCAAAAAAAATAAAACTGAGACTTTAAACGAATGTCAGAGTTAAAAACAAAATGAGTAACGCTGGGTCATGATAATAAGCAAAACCTAAAGGTTAAGCGCTGATGATGATTGAAAGTGGCTCTACTTAACTGGCACACCGTTAGATAGTTTGCTATGTCATTGGCAGTGTTAGTAGATAGTTATAAATAGGCTTAGCCTATAGGCAGCCAACAATAAATTCATTTTGGTTGTAAATCCCAACCGTTTTTCCCTCTAATCGAAGTTCAATAAAAGCTGAAAAGCTCAGCTGTCAAATAAATCATTGGACAGGTTTTAATGGGGGGATATAGGTCACAGCTACTGCAGAGATAATGCTAGTTGACAAAATTATTTCCGCCCAACTAAATATAGAGACAGCTAAAATCGAAGGATGGCGAAATTGACAACTCTCATCCGGCGGCAGCCAGTTCTGGGCGAGTCCTTGACAGCTTTAATGGCTGTCTTCGTCTTCCAACCCTCCTTCCCGAAAGAACGTTCGTTCCCACGAGGAAGTCTGTGTTGATTTATTTCCAAATCGAACTTAAACAAGTTTGCTCAGCGTCTGTAAAAACTGTCAGAGCATCTCGCCTGGCTCCCTGGCTTGGTCCGGATTTTTATAATTAACTTGGCTAATTATGCCTGGCATTTGCACGTGCTCTGGATGCGACTGTCCCTGGTACAAACTTGGTCGGTCGGTCTCTGGACGTTGTTGCATTTAAGCTGCCTGCCTTAATTACAAAGGCATTTGCCATTATGTACAATTATGCCGCATAGAAGAAGAAACGCTCATTGTTTTTGTTACTTTTTTTGGAAAACTGGTTTTCTGCCCGCACTATGGAATGGAAGCCAACTAAGTGTGTACTGCAATTGTTCGTGTTCAAGTGACAAATTTCATAAGCGAAGCATGCAAAACACAATCAAGCGGAGGCTGTAAGCTCTTAACGGCTCTCTGTTAACTGTATCTCAATGCGGGCCTAATGAGAGCTGCCAACGAGGTGTGATGGTCAAAGAGGCAGTAGTACCTTTGTTAACCTTCGATTTCTGTTCCCACACTTTGGCCACTTCCCCCGAGAATTTCTCTTTTTGTAATTAGTTTTTCTGCTATTTCGGGTTTCAATTAAAATATTACGCATACGCAGCGCCGTACGCTCGCAGCAGTGGCCGAGCCAAAATTCAATTACAAGGCGAAAAAGGTGGCGTGATGTGTGTTGGCTAGCAAATTAGACATGCGCACAGCAGTTGAGAAAATTCCCACCAAGACCCTAATAGTGATTCCGAATGCATTCATTAGAAATTCCTGGGTTGACGCCTGCTATATGGCGTTATATACCCGTCACAATAACAACAAGCATGCAATGACGTTGGCGAAATTTCTAAAAAAAAAAAAAACAATCAGGAACATCATTCATTATTTGCCGGATAGTACTGAGTCACCTTTAATACGGACAGTGCCGCCCATACAACTTTGCCAAACACATGTGTGACTAATTGTTGTTATTGTTAATAATGTTGTTTTAGCCGCTTGTTGCTGCTTTTGGTCAGGCTATGACGTTACCGATCAGGCCATCTTTTTCCCAATAAACAGCAACACAAACAATAACAACATACTCTCGTACTGAAGCATGCCGAATGAACTGACATCTCTTTACTCGCAACATTTAAGAGCAACATTCGTAGCTTCTCTTACGTTTTTATCTTAAAAGAGTTACAAATCTATCTTTTTTTGAGTTCCAAACTGGCAATCCCCGAAAACGAATGCCTACAGTACGGTCGCATATCCAAAGCACAATGTTCACATGATTATACAATTATTCGTTGATTATTCTTTATCATAATTGCAAAGGTACCCACTTTTATCAAGCGATATGTTATCTAGCCAGCAATGGAAAAGTCACACGAAATTATTTTAATAATTTGATAAAAGTTTGGTTTTAAGATATTTAACTATAAAATACAAAACTTTGGGAACTGTGTAAATATTCTGTTAATTTAAAAGCTGAATAACCGTGACTACTCTATTATTATTCTGCTAGTCATGCCTATCTAACAGATTTATAATAAATACGTATCTTATTTAATTACGGCATTTTCTAAGCAGTCATTAGATAAGCAAATTGATAAAACTTTCCTTAATTTCAAAGATCAATTCATATATAATTATTATATTTATATTTAAATGTGAAAAAACACTTTTAGGATAATTAAAAATGTATTATATAAAAAATATGAGCTTAATTTTAAATTCTACAATTCCTTTTAAACTACGCATGCTCTACTATAAAATGTATGACTACTAAAATCTACGTAACTACGACTTATTCACAAGATAAGAAACTTTATTAATCTTCCGCTTAATTCGGAAATCAATTTATGACTCAGTTGAAATCTATTCTGGCTATAAAAACTTTAATAAGCCCTTGAAAAATGAACATAAACATTACGTAGCGAAATAGTACTACTCGTAGATAGTATTCCGTAGTTTAGCACAGGTAGTTATCTACGTTATCAGTAGTGCTTAGCAGACGTTTTCAGATAAGGTTCCCAAAGGGTCAACAAATACGTAAAAAAGAGATATTAGTATGAAATTCCTTTAAAACAAACCTAATAAAGGGTGTAATGATATTTTGACAAGTTAACTTTAGTTTAGTTTGATGTATGGTCTTCTGTAAAAAGTAGTCTTTATTTTGTATCATTTATTTAATGACATGTTCATTTTCAAAATAAACAAAGTATAACAAATAGTGACAAAAAAACCATATAGTTCGCTGTCAAACACTTAAAACGATAATAAATTTAAGGGCAGCCCTTAGTGGCGTAACTGAACCCTACCAATCCCAAATTAACTTGAACCAGTCTGTAAATACTTTATGGTCAAAACAAAAATGATTAAACATTTTAAACCAATGCGTAACATTCTTATCAAAACAACACGTACACCACGAACGCCTGATAGGTGCAAAGTTCCCGCTATCAGTCCGATTGGGTTTCCTTTCTGTTTTTTTTTTATCTAAATGAAGTGGAAATATTTTGGCTAATTTGCGTAATTCTATTGTTATTGCTATGTGGTACTGGAGTACTAGTACTACTTGACCACAGGCGAATCGGAGATTAATCACCAACTATTAATAGGATTGCAGACGTAATCGAATCGGGGGCTAAGGAACAACAACAGACAGCATCAACAACAAAAACCACCTTTTGTGCTATTAATAAAGCATTTATATTGATTTGAACTCTGATTGACTTTTGCGCTGATTTCTGTTTATTATTTCGCCCTCTTGGCTAACCAAGACGGCCCTCCTGTCACGCCCTTTGCTGTCATTGAATTAATGGTGCGAAATTTTCATGTGAAATACTCTTGGTCAACAGCCCAGCCCCAGCATTTTCTTCTGGACGATTGTGTGATTGATTTCTGAGTAAGAGCGAGGAATAAAGAATAAGGCAAAAATAAAACTGTTCAATGAACTCCGCATTAAGCATTTAATTGGCTCGAAGCCCGCCTCTTCTGTTCTGTTATTTTCTGCTCGGCATTTGTGATTCTGTCAATCAAATTGGCGGCTATGGCCGTTTGTTGCTGTCGTTGTTCCATCCTGACCACGCCACGAATTATTGCCCCACTGATTTAATTTGTATTAAATATCTACGGCGAGAGAGAACGGGAACAGGATGAATTGCCGTGGAAATAAATGTTTGGAAAGGAAATTGATATATCGATAAACACCAATGAATACTCCGAATGAATGAGTCCTATTAAATTTCAAATAGGAACCATTTATGTACATCGACTGCGGCAGCTTAAAAATAAACATGTTTTTCTTGGACTAAATAACAAAGCAATATAAGCTTAAAAAAAACACGCCATAGTTCAATTTAATAAATAAAGTTTGCATTTGCGTTAGTAAATAAAATTTCAAGAGATGAAAATGTACATTAAATAATATCTAAATTTAATAAAATCTTTATATATTCATTTAATTAAAGCCAATAGTTGTGCATACAAAATTCTTAAATTTTATTACTTACAAAATACAATTTATACATCCCATGATGCACCTTAAAAGTGCCATTCAAGCACGTTCCATCAATTATTATTAATAATTAACTCTACGATTTCGAAAATTCCGACGGCATTTCCAGCTCAGCTTGCTGGCGAAAATCGTCAGCCGTTATTCAAGACATACAAAACGGATAGCACACTTTTGAGAATTAAAATTTATGTGCTTATCATATGAAAGCGATAGCTCTTTTGTGGCAGAGCACTTGGAATGTGTCCATTAACCAATTGCCATAAAAAACACATCTCTGGAAGCGTAAATAAATTGCATGCAAAAGTAAATGGAATAAATTTCCTTTTGAAATTCTTGCCATAGATCTGGACTAATCTAAACGCTGCCAAATGGATCGTGAGGGGAATTTTCTTTTAATATTTATTTCAATTAAGCTCACTAAACGACTCACTTAAAATGCAAATTGCATTGCACATTTACATACAGATTTGTCTACAAAAGCAATTGCAATTTCTGAGCTCCAAACAATTTCACACACGCACACCACCTCGCATTCGTTTTTAGGACACGTACTCGCACTAGATGGCAGGAGAGCAAACAAAACTCTTTTCATAAATTCAAAAAAATATGAGCGCACATTTTTAATAATTTACGGCGACTAATAAAAAATTTCCAGCTCACACACACACAAGAAGAAAAAGCGCAATAAAGGAAAAATACAACAAACAAAAAAAAAATGGCGGGAAAATGCAGGAGCGGGGAATACATTTGGGTAAATAAATACACATGCATGCATAAAGAGCATGCAGAGTGCAAAGGCGTTCCGCGAAGCAGAAAGACAATTGGCGAAAAAATGTTAAGCGATGCAATGGAGAATTCTTTGCCTTGCAGTCGCCGAAAATCCCATTGTAATGAAGAAGAACACACGCACAACACACAGCACTGATATAAAATGCGTGTCACTGGGATCTGCCGTGCATACGATATGTGTTTTCTGGACGTGTGTGCGTGTTGAGGGCATTGCATGACATTTCTGATTTTGTAATTAAATGCGTAAGCGTGGAAAGAGTGGACCAATAGCGAAAAATATAATATATATCCAGAGTTGACATATTTTCCCAGTTAGAAATAAATCTAATCATATTAGATAATACAAGTTATTCAAATTTTCTTGGTTTATAGACTCTTTTACGAATATAACCCATACGACACGTGCGCCACTTTAAATAGTTGTTAAACTAAGTCTCTCATTTATCATCGTTGGCTTTTATTAACCCTTTTAGGTATTTTAACTCTTTTTGGGAGATTCCTATGACACCACCTAAAGTTTTGCTATATAGTATATACTAGCAATATCAGTGACAAAAGTTCAACGCGTCGTATGAGTTATATACGTTGGAAATGTGCGCGTAATACTGACTAGAACCTGTGCTCCATACTTTCAGGAAAATTATGGGCTTAGCTACAATGAAAACTGTTCTTAATTTATAAAGAAATTCTTAAAATGTAAGATTACAAAAAATTAGCTTACTCTGCCCTTAAAATAATAAAAGAAGTTCCTTCTCTCTACACAAAGTTTACTTATTTAAGTTGCTTTACTACAAAACCTTTATATTATTGGCTCTGAAAATGATCAATAATTAAAAAATATATATTAAGATATTCATTATTTAAAATTTTGATAAATAATGTCTTAAAGTGCACGCGGTTAAGGTCCACTCTGTAATAATCGTGTGAGTGCGTAGTCCTGTGCTCGTGCGTGATTGTAACGGTGCCTTGCCTAAGCAATTGTCAATTTGTGTTAAATGCGCGCAATTAAACGGTAAATGGCACACGGATAGGCAGACACCGACACAATCGCAGTCACACACGGTGAAGAGACCGAAACTTGAGACACTTTAGGCATAATGGCGGCACATTAACGGAACGAAGTCAGTTCAGGCTTTAGCATATATGCTAATCGGGCACACGACAGACACGGAAAATAAAAGACAGATTAGGGCGACCAAGTGAAATGTCAAGTTGCCCGTAAAGCGATTGATGAGGCAATCCCATCCAAATGCCATCCAATTCAGCACTTTCCAACTAGCTGCCATCAAATTCTCGCTTATTAATTTCCCGAAACTTTCTCTGCCTTTCATTTTGGGTCCTTTTGCGGTCCACCACCATCACCACAAAGACAAACACCCATTTACCCCTTCTCTACAGCGTATAAATGGATAGACATGTGTAAGCGCGCCGCCCTTCGGCTGGATTTCATTATTTACAAGTTTTTGTTTATTGTCAAGTCTCGGCTTTCATTAAAAAGGGTTTTAAGGCTTGTCAACAGACGCCTTCATCGCCATCGCCTCCAGTTCCGCCTAGATCCTGCCCTTCTCCATCTCAGTGTGTGCTTAACGAGCCAAAGTTTTCAACTTAAATTTTAGTTATGAATTTTATTAGGCCCACCCGGGGGAATGGTCGGTCGGGCCACCGACCACCGACTCTGCTCGTGTTTAATTATAGTCTGCGGCTAACCCGAGGATTCCAACTTAATTAATTAATATGCATTTGATTCCTGCAGCGACCAGCCTGTCCAACTTCTGCGAGGAGAAGCAGTTCCGTTGCTCCTCCGGCGACTGTATCCCCATACGGTTCGTGTGCGACGGCGACTCGGATTGCCGGGACCACAGCGACGAGCGACTGGAGCAGTGCAAGTTCATAGGTGAGTACACTGCTCGGAAAAAAACACTGTTGTTAGATAATAAATTAAATTACTAATTAAGAGAATGGTGTAATTAATAGGAGGCGTATTATTTGAATTGATTAGCTATAACACCAATTATGGTCATATGACACTACAAAAATGTTTTTTAATTTCAAAACTTATTTAAAGTTTGTTCTTAATTAAAGTTAAATTTTATTAAAAACGATGGCTTAATATATAAAATATCTATTAACAAAATCAATTAGCTTAATATCAATTATGGTTATATGACACTACAATATTTATTTAAAAGTCTTCCAAGTTCGTTTAAAAACTTATTTAAAGTTTTTTTAATTGCAAACCGTTTCTTGTATGAAATCAGCATATTCTTAATAATTCCAGTATATTCCTTACATAAATTCCACTAGATAATGTACAAGTGTGGCAGTATTTCTGTTGAATTTTTCAACAAAATCTGGCCCCGAGACGTATGTAACTTCCCACACTTGTTTATCAATAAATAAAGTGAAATTCCAAAAATGAAAAGCTCTGCTCTGTCTTCTCAAGGCTCTTCCCTTACAATTCCCATTTCTTTTCAATTTTTATCTTTCCGGCTTTGATTAGGCCTTCACTTCAACTGTTGTCTTATTCAAATACACTCGAAAGGTTGCACAAATACCTCACACTTGAAGGAAATCAACAGCAACAGCCACAAAATGTATTTTCAGGACTCCTTTTTCTGTTGCTGTATATTTGCTGTAGAAGCCTTTTAAAGGAAACTTTAGCTAGCGCCAATTTTTTTTTGCTTCTCCTTACGGATGGTGTTGTTTTTTATTTATTCTTTTTTTTTATGTGTGTGTATGTGGCCATGGCCGAGAGCAGGGAATCTACAAAGTCAAGCGCTGGCTACGGAATTGGGTTTGGTATTGGGATTTACGGCGCAGGCAGGACGAGGCTAGGACCCAGCTGTTGCCGGCGAACTACGTGCGCTCTCGCTCTAATCTGTTGTCAGTCATTTGTAGTTTTTCAATTTAGAAATGTCACAGAACTAACCATTTACTTGGTCGCTCGGCCAAAGCCCTGCGTGTGCTGTTTGCTTTCGTATTGGTTTTGGTGTTTCTGCCATTTGTTTGGCTTCGCTGTTGGGTAAGTAACAACTGGCTGTTTATTTAGTGTCATGTAGGCAGGACTCGAAATGCCCAAAAACGCCTCTCCCCCCAATGCAGTTGAATTTATTTTCGTTAAATTTCTACACTCCCTATATATATTTTTTTATTAGCCTCTGCATTTAATTTAAGTTCGGTTTGCAGACCAGTCTGTTTCCAGCCACGGTTCGTTGAGTTCGTTTGCCTGTGGGCTCTGCCGAAAATTCAACGTTGCCTACTTTCAGGCAGCAGTGCTTAAAACACTGCCAGCCGTAAATATTGGACATGTTGTGGCGGCTGTTAAGTCTTTAAGCACAGAGCCAAGCTGAGCCGTAATTATATACTATATATACTTATATATATAGCATGGGGTAAGCTTGAGATAGAGGGACTTATGTCGAGGTTCTGGTAAATTACCCAGACTCAGGGCAAGAACCACCCAGCTTCAGTCGAGTTGAGTCTTATTCGGGGGCATTGCAACCAAGCAAGTCAAGTGCAATCCAACTAAGCCATTGCATCATGCTAACCTAGACTTGGCTTGGCCGATAGATAAACTGGTTGGAAAGTGTTCAAGCTGATTGGCTTTAATCGCTCAAAGAGCGAAAGCTCAATGGATCTTTATTGGATTACAATTTAAACAAAACACTTTGAGTGCTACCACTATTAAATTGGGAAAAGCAAGCCCATTTAGTCAAGAAAACAGTCTTAAAAAATCAAGAAAAAAATATATACAAATTGCTGATGTGTCTGCAATAGTTTCTTTATTTATTTTGTAATTGTTTTTTAAATACAACTAGAGCGAAATAATTACAATTATATTCAAGTAGTTTTAAATATTAGTACACCAAACTTGATAAGTAAAATTATTTATTTATAATTATATATCTATCAGAAAGATGCAAACTGATGAGGTTTCTTGGCTCGAAAGTTAAATATATGTTAACCAAAACCCTGGTGCTTGTCTTCAGAAAAGATATTTGTGTGTATTTTGCCATAAAAATCACATTTTGATTTATGTATGTAAGTTAAATCAGCCGTCTAGACCTCGAATCAACAAAAAGCTTATCTAGCAAGTATAGGTCGCAAAAATCAGCCAATCAAACAATAGCCAACAATACAAATATTTACAATATTTCCTGTGCTGCATATTTTGTTATTTTAAACAGAATTTATTTATTATAAATCTATAAATCTCTTTAAAAAACAACTGATTACACATCTGCTTAGTAGACATTGTTTTTACGATTTCTAAATAAATATAATAGACAAATTATAAAAAAGTTTACTATATATTTCCTGTGCATCGTTATTTTAAACAGAATTTATTTATTATAATTCAATAAATCTCTTTAATTAACAACTGATAACAATCCTGCTTAGCAGACATTGTGTATAACCTTTCTATATAAATTGCAAACGACGGATATAGTCGGGGTTTTTCGTTTCGTTTTTCTCTAATCTGGAGCTTAAAATTGCGCCTCAAAAAGCGGGCAACAAAATTGCGGATTGAGTGTGGTTCTACATAAACCTTGCTCTGCCCACAACGAGGAAATGCGGTTCAAACTTGACCCACAATTGAGATGAAAAGAGAACTAGGGCCGAAGCAGATGTAGCCGGATCTCTGGCATATAAGTAGACTGAGTTAAATGGGCCTTATCTCCGAACCTTATACTTAGTCCGTCCGTCCAGTCGAATAAGTCGTCGCCTCCGATTAATTAGACGCCACTTATAGCACTCGAGATTATTTATTATGGGGTGTTCGAGTGGTAAGAGGGTCAAGGGGTTTCGGGTATTTTTTTTTTCTTGCTTTCTGTTTCTTGTTTTGACAAATCACTAACTAATTGCGCACAAATTGTAGCCCTCAATTGGACGGAATCTGGGGGATTTAAAGTGAGTCAAAGCCGAGTGAGGAGGCTCTGCTCTCATTCGACACTGAGTGAGCTCAAAGCTTTGAGTGGGGCCACACGAGTGAGACTCTTATCAGTCCGAGTGCAAGCTTCTGTTCGTTAGAGTCTGCCAAGTGGGGATGGCACCACATCTTGCCAGAGAAAGCGAGGACCAAACTCTGAACTCAGTGTGCGTCGAGCTCTGCAAAGCAACGGACGTGTGCGTGCCAGGATAACTGAGACTTCAGGACTTCGCGAGGCGGCAAAAAATAAATAATTTCGTGAGAAATTTGAAAATCAAAATATCAAGTGTAGAAACTTCTAAAGACCGAAAGTGTTTAATAAAATAAATACATAAAGAAAATATTTGAAGGATTAATCAAATAATTTAATAAAATCTTTCGGCCAAAAAAGAGCAACTTCAACAGCTGTTATCGGCCAGCAAAAATCAATGGCAAGGCCAAATTGGGCCGTCAAACGTTGGCAGACTAACTAAAAACACTTTGTTGGCGTCGCTTTGGCGGTAACATCAAAAGGCAGCAGCAGCATCAGTTTTTCCCTTCAAAACGGAAGCTTTCCGCTGCTTGAGTGTGTGTGTGCGTGTTTTCCTTTTTCCGCTTTTTGTGTTCTTTTTTTTCACGCTTCTGCGCGCCACTTTTTATTACATTTTCATTTAGCTCTTTCGGCGCTCTTACAAACGCTCTTAGCGGCATAATTTTGGTCTGATTTTAAGGCCTTTGTTTTGGATCCGATTACTGAACTTGACACCAAAAGCAAATGCAAGTTAAAGATCAGATTGTGGACCCCTTTAAATTGCATTTAAAATCCCTGTTAATTTTCACACTTTTCCCTTGGTGGTTGCATGCGCATTAATCCGCTATAATTGTTATTTATATTTATTATATTTCATTTAAAATTCCCCTCTCGTGTGTGAGAATTTGTGAGCGTCATAATTCCCGTTGACATAATGTCAAAGTGCAAAATTGCAATTAAATGTAAACACTCAACGGCGGCAGCTTAACTCCACTCCCTTGAAAATAATAATAATAATTTTCCATGCCGAGGATTATGTGAAGTTGTGATAAAACGAGAGAGCACATTAATAATAATTCATAAAAAAGTAGGCATTGAAAAAGTGGCTTAATTAAAGCATTAAAGCGTGGTAAATGTGTAAACGTGAGAAACAAAGAAATATCTCAACAGGCAGTGCAAATAATAAAGGCAATAAATAAAATATAATTAAGTATTTAACAATTAATCCATACTGGAATGACAAATAAAGGAATAATCATAACTATTGACGAGTAAATAGACACACAAGCAGTATAAATATTAGGAAACAAATATTACTATAAAAAAAGAGTACAAATGGATTATAAATGAAAACATTATTATTTTAAATTGCACAAATTAACACAAACAAACGTTGATTGAATTTTAGTGAAATTAACCATTAATAATAAATATAACCCGCACATAAATTCAATTTAAACGCTTGAAATAAAATTGTCACCGATGAAACCAATTAAACGGACGTTTTCGCCGAACATAAATTTTCATATTGTTTACGAGCGGAAAACTGTTGCCTACTTTTGAGTTACTGCCACTGCTGCTGCAGGCCGTCAGTCTGCTGACGTAATTATGATGTTTCCGGCTGCCATTTTGGCTGCTGCTGGCCGAGCAACCACTTGACTGCCATTTAAAATAATTATGATTACATACTCGCTCACAGCAGCCGAAAGCCCAGTGCAAACATTCGCGCGACAACAAACCCGGATAAACAGCAGTTTAATTTAATAATTCAGTCAAGCACTTTGGCCAGAACATTATCACCTACACCCGCCGAGTGCAGAGTGCAGAGTTCCCAAAGAACCACCGACATGGGACCAATACGCAGCTTCCTGGGCTGCTTATTCCTGCTCCTTGTCACAGGATTAGAGCCGCTACAGGCTTCCCGTGGTATGGATAGGGAAATCGGTAAGTGGGCTGATAATTCCCAACAAATCAGATTAGTAACAATGATGACGATGATAGGAAATCGGCTTAGCAGTTTACTTTAATCATCAAAAAAATAGATATAAATGTATAAAGATACAACTCAAGACGGAGTTTTATTAGTTTATATTTCCACAAAATATAATTGAATTATAACAATTACATTATCTCAAGTTCCAACTCGTTCCAGTTTATTCTAGTTTGAAAAAGAGATATTCTTTTTCGTATTTCTCTTATTCTTATCACGTCGCCCAGTCAGTCTTAAATATAGAATTAATTTTTATCGTTTGTACAAAG
>JAEIIF010057069.1:0-11027 GCA_018874455.1 Drosophila trapezifrons | reverse complement strand
ATCTTAAGAAGAAAACCAGAACAGCTGTCAGTCTCTTC
This sequence comes from Drosophila trapezifrons, assembly GCA_018874455.1. NCBI lineage: Eukaryota > Metazoa > Arthropoda > Insecta > Diptera > Drosophilidae > Drosophila > Drosophila trapezifrons. Next base: position 10,989 of record JAEIIF010057069.1, on the reverse strand, counting down.
TTATTATTATCGGTTATCGGAACTAATTTTTTGTTTTTCGGGCCGAAAAATATTTTACAGGCTAAGTAGCCCCCACATACAGACGGTAGAGAATCCAATTTTCTTAACCGGAACTTTATCTGACCTCAACATTTTGACAGGGACGGTAGAAAACGGCCCTAAGAATAACAGCCTGACTAAAAATACAAGTTTTAAGCTTAAAAAAAACCTCCGTTTAGTCACAAAACATACTGGGCTTGAGTCAGGGCTGTGGGCACCCCTGCTTGACATCAGAATACAATGAAAATAATCTCCCTTTCAGATCCTCTTGATTATTTCCAAATCGGTGGTCACCTATGTCCTGGCCGTGGGCGTTACGCTGCTCTTTGAGATGCCCTACAATAGGCTGACCAGCCTGGTGATCAGATCCAGCTCCAGTTCCAGTTCCAACTCAGAGAAGGATAAGGAGAAGAAGAAGGAGCTGTAGGATAAAACCCAACCCGCACCCGCGCCTCTGTATTTGAAGCCCACACACGCTGGCAGTTGGTGTACTTTAAAGGAATATTTGTCGTTTATTTATCGAATACATTGAAATGCATACACGAGTTGGTTTCCTCAAATGTTTTTTTTGCTTGTTTTTTGTATTTTTTTTGTTTTGTCGTTTGTTTTGTTTTGTTTATCTTTATATTACTTTGTATTTTGTTTAAATAAATAAGATACATACGTTTTAATCATAATAGCAGTATTTATCGTGCAAATTTGATAAGCATAATAATTGTTTACGTTTTTGCTCGTTCTCTCTTCTTCTTCTTTTCTCTTGCAAAGTTTTTGTCGGGTTTTTTTGTTTTTTGTTTTTTTGCATTCATTACGAAATAAGTTTAAATATATGAAAAAAAATATATATATTTGCTTCTTTCTGTCCCTCGTCATCATCGTCATCTTTCTTCTTAATCCTTGCTGTATAATTTTGTCGTTTTGCTGTTGTTGTTTCTTCTTTTCTTTGCTGTTTTATTTATTTTTGTTTTAATTAGCTGCTCGCGCGTTAATGGTTTTTTTTTTTAGCATAATGCTTTAGTTTACTTCTTTTTTAAAGTAAAAAACGATCGGCGCTTTGGTTCATCCTTTTGTGAGGTGGCTGGCAGAGTCTGGGATCTGCTGGCGGCCACCGCTGCCGAATCGCTCTGGGCTTTCAGGGATGTCACCCACTGGGACATGTCGTTGTCGTCATGGGCCTGCAGCAAGAACTCGGCACCATTGGCGAGCCTAAGGTAAATGAAAGTGAAAATGTTTAATTAAATTTCTAACTTGTGATTGGCATTAAAGGATTTCTATACTCACTTGACTCGCAGCACATGCTTCTTCTTGGTGTAGTCAGAGGCAACATCGATGGCAGCACCTTGCAGATCGTAGCTGGGCTCGCCGCGGAAGGTCAATTCGGGATTACTCTTGTAACCCTTCTGATCTTTGAAGAACGAAATGCGTCCGGCACGGGCAGCCATGTAAACCTATGAGGGAAAGGAACAAAGTTAGAGATGAGTGAGTAATTATAATGAAATAATAATAAAGATTTAGTTAATTAAATCACTAAATAACAGAGCGAGCTAAATAACTTTCTTCTAGGCTTCAGAGCTCTCTCAGTTAAGCCATTCTTTGTTACGCTCTTTCATTGACACTTTCCGAAGAGCGATTCTTTGTCACGCTCTTTCATTGACACTTTACAAAGAGCGGTTCTGTGTTACGCTATTTTATTAACACTTTACAAAGAGCAATGATATTGAGCGCTCACATTTTGTAACGCTCTTTCATTGACACTTTACAAAGAACGATTCTTTATTACGCTCTTTCATTAACACTTTACCAAGAACGATTCTTTGTTACGCTCTTTCATTGACACTTTGCAAAGACCGATTCTTTGTTACGCTCTTTCATTAACACTTTACCAAGAGCAATTCGATTAAGCGCTCTTCTATTAACAGTTAGAAAATAAACCCCATGAAAGTGGTTCATCCCTGACACTCTGCTTAATATCTCTACAAGCTCTGCTTGCATTTCAAGACTCACCTTATCCCAAGATCGGTTCGAGGCCTTTTTGGTGGTCGAGTCCCATTCGTGCTTCCTTGTCACATAGCCCTCCTGGCCTTCGCCAGCGGCTGGTGTGGCGCCTCGCTCTGTGAACCACAAAGATATCGGTTTAGCTTAAGTGTGCCCAATTTCCCCAATTTCAGGAAATATATATATATATAAAATATGAACACAAAACGATATATGAGAGCATGCTTCTAGAGGCTATGGATCTGCGGCGCTAGGCTAGCTTAGGTTCGTTTTTATACCTGTTTGGATCTCGACAACGCGCTCAAATTCGACGGCCGTGTCTTTGGCGGCTTCACCGGGTTTAAGTTGTTGGGTTAGTTGGTTAATCCATGGCAAGGTGAGTTATATATGTTTATTTTTTAGTAAGCATGAGTGAATGGACAGAGAACACGTTTAGAGATAAGTTTTGGCGCTTATTTTGGGTTTGGATCTTGACAGTGCGGCTGGGATAGATGTGGATATGGATATGGATATGGAATTGGAGGAGGTGGATGGTTATGATATTATTTAATACCTGAATCATCGTGCGATGCTCCAACGTCCACGTCGTCGCGTCGCTCAGCCTCACGTTTGGCCTGTTCCGCCGCCTCTGAGGCGGCCTTGGCCTCCTGTTCCTCCTTGATGCGCTGTCGTTCGGTCTCCTCCGCCAGCTCCTGGCGCCTCTTCATTTCCTTAAGCTCAAACTGTATGGATATGGGAGATAATGGTCAAGTAAATGTATATATTAAAGCTGGCTAAGGAAGACGCACTGTTGTCAAACGCTCAAGAGCACTGAAGCGCTCCTCCTGGGCGGCGGCAGACTTTTCAAAGGCCTCATGCTTCTTAATCAGGTTCTCCACCTCATCGATGGTGTGGCCCAGCTCCGAGGAGAGCAGGTAAGGCTCTTGGGCGATCAGCCAGGCCTCGGCCACGGCAGCGTCTCTGGCAAACTGGTAGACCTCCAGGACTGCAGAGAGAGTTAAAGGTTAGTTAGTCAGGGAAATGCATTTAAGAAGAACCGAAGAGGACACTCACTCAACTGAAGGTTCTCCCAGCGTTCCTCCCAGCGTCGGAGCAGGGCATTCCGGCTATTGCTTAGCTGCAGCAGGCGATCCTTGATGTCCGCGGAGGCATAATGGTTGCGGGTGAGCAGCTCCTTGCCCAGCGAGATGCAGGCCCCAAAGTTATCCTCCCGCGTATCGATCTCGGCCTTCAGGCTCTGATGATTGTTCATCAGCAGCTCGACGCCGGACACGTCGCGCGGCTTCTCCGAGGTGTTCATCTGTCGGACGAGATCCTCCATCCAGATCATCAGGATGCGCACCATGTTAAAGAAGCGGAACAGGTCACCCGTGTCGGCCAGCTTCTGTTTGCGCGCATCGCACATCGCCTGGAGATTGTCCCAGGCATGGAGCACCTCCTGCTCCCGGTTGGTGATCTCCTTGGCCTTGTCGCCGGCATAGGCGTCCTGCAGCTTGGCGGACTCCTCCTGGATCTGCTGCACCTGCGAGTACAGGGTGGTGAGGTCCTGCAGGAAGTTGTAGTGCTTGCGCTGCAGCGTCGACACGGAGCCGGCATCGCGGCCCAGCTCATCGGAGACGCCGTGCTGCTTCTCCAGGATGCGTCCGAGGACGTCCTTGCAGTCATGGAAGAATTTGTGCAGCTCCCGGGATGCGGCTAGCATCTGGGTACGTGTTTCGATCAGCTCCAGCAGATCCTGCCACGACTCGTTCAGGTTGTCCTTCCATTCGGCAATTGTGGCGGAGTCCGAGTGTCCGGCCTGGATGAGATTGTCGGCAATGCCGTTCACCTTGGCCACCCGCTCGCCGCCCACCGCCTCCGTGTCGCGTGCGAACTCATTGAAGCGTTCCGACAGCAGCGTCACATGATCAAAGTCCTGGCCCAGCTCCTGGGAGCCGGCGACAACCTCGCGATCCGTTATCCATTGCTCCAGGTCGTCCACCTCGCGACTGAGCATGAACAGCTGCAGGGCCTCGTTGAGGCGAGCCCTCCGCTCGCCGGCCAGATCCTTGAGACCGGCATAGAGCTTGTCCAGTTGCGATTGCTTGACGGCCACGGCATCGCCGGAGGAGACATCATCGCCACTGAATTGGCGTGCCACCTCGCCGAGCTGGCGAATGGTGTTGGCATAATCCTCCACCGATTGCTCCAGATTCTCGTGCTTCTTCATCAGATTCTGGGCACTGATCTCGTCCTTGCCACGATCCTCGACCATCATGTACAGCTCCTGTTCGCTCATCCACGACTCGGCCTCCTGGGCATCGAAGAAGTACTGCTGCACCTTCTCCGACTCGAGCAGATGCTTGCGTCGATTCTCGATGGCATCCTTGAGCTCCTGCCACTTCTGGGTGAGATCGCTGATCAGCGCCTCGAACTTCTTGGCATCCTCGTGACCCTCATCGATCAGCTTGCGGCCATTGTTGCAGATGGCATTGATGCGTGGCTCGTGGTTATCGATTTCGGTGGCCAGCGATTGGTTCTTCTTCTTGAGGACATGGACATTGAACAGGGAGTTGCCATAGTCCGAGCTATTCGCCACCGGCAGCTTCTCATCGATCCAGAGCTTCTCGTCCTCGACATCGCGACAGAACTGGAAGGCTTCCTTCTTCTTTTCGAGCGCCTTCTGGCGCTCCAATAGCGGTGCCTTAATCTTCTCGAAACGCTCCAAAACGGCGGTCTTCTTCACCACAATCGGTTCGATCTTCTCCTCGGGCACGGTCTTTTGCAGATACTCCGTCTGCTTATCGATCTCCTCCACCTGACGCGCCTTCACCGCCATCTGGGTCTGGATGACCTGCTGCTTCTGCATCAGGATGTTGACCGATGTCAGATCGTTGGCCGTGTCGCCGCTCACGATCTGCTTCTCCAGATCCGTGATGTAGGAGTCGATGTCGTCGCAGGTCTGCTGGACGAGTACCTCGCGATTGGCATCGAAGAGCATGGCGCCCTTCTCCTTGGTATGCACCTCCAGGTCATCGAATTGCTTGGCCAGCTCCTTGAGCTTGGGCTCGATCACGTCCTTGAATTCGGGCTTCTCCTTGGACAGCTCCTGGGCGGACTTTTCGGCCTCGAAGAGACGTTCCTTATTGGCGGCTATCTCTGCCTCGAAGGCCTGGTGGCGCGTCCACTTCGAGTGGATGGTCTTGGCGCTCCTATAGGACTCGTCCTGCGACGTGGCATACTTCTCCTGCACCCACTCGGCCAGCTCCTCGAGATCCTGAAGGAACTCGTGCAGCTTCACCTGGTTCTTGAGCTTCTCGTGCTGATCCAGAGCCCGCTGACGATTGTCGTCGCGTCGTCCCGTGATATTCTCCGCCCGCTTGCCAATCTTGTCCGCATCGAAGTGATCCTTCTCCACCAGGGTGTCGGCCACCTGGAGCAGCGTGTTCAGCTTATCATCGTTGGCCTCCATGGTGGTGAGGAAGGCTTCGTGACGCTTCAGCTGATTCTCGGCCTGCTCCAGATTCACCGGCGTATCGTCCTTGCTGAGGAAATGCTCCTGCTGGCTCAGCAACACCTCGGTCTGACGGGCATCGCGATTGAAGAGCTGCTGGTCCAGGCTCTGCGAGAGCAGAACCTGCCGGTTCTCCCACATCTGATGCAGCTCCTCCCAGCCATCCTTGAGGGCATTGAGGCGCTCTCGCAGGAACATGTACTGCGGATCATCGGAGGTGCTGCCCTCGGAGGTCAGACGCTCGCCGTACTCCATCATGTTCTTGTAGTCCTCGGTATAGTTGTCGATCTCCTCCCGAATGGACTGATGCTGATTGAGCAGCTTCTCAGCCTCCGGCAGCGAGGTGGGCGTATCCTCGGAAGCCACATCCGTCTGGGTCTTGGTCAGCCACGTCTGGAAGTGATCGAGATCGCGCAGGAAGCGATGCAGATCGCCGGCCTCCTCCAGCTTGGAGTCACGCTCCTTCAGCATCTGCGTGAGCTGCTCCCAAATGAGTTCGATCTGGGCGATGCGTTCGCGTATGATCTGCGCCTCCTCCGGATGCTCGTCCTCGATGCTGTTCGCCTCGCGCTCCAAGCTGGACAGCTTGGCCTGGATGGCGGCCAGGTCGCGATCCATGCCGCTAAGGCGACGCTGCAGGGTCATCACGCCGGTCAGATCCATCTCCAGGCTGTCGGTTTCGGTGAGGATGCGTTTCTTGTCCTCGATCCACGAGATTGTCTCGCGGCACTCAATGTAGAAGGTCTGAACGCCGTGAGCGGACTTCAGGTCATCCATCTTGGCCTCGGCCTTCTCGCGCAGCGTCGACCACTCCTGGTTGAGATGATTCTGACGCTCCAGGATCTCATCCGAGTTCGGATGCTCGACGTGGAGGAGCTGGCGGGCCAGCTGGTTAACCACAGCCACGCGTGAGGCATTGGCGTTCATCTCCTTGTCGAAGCCCTCGAAGCGATGCTTCATGATCTCCACATCCTCGATATCCTTGCCGGGCGTCATGGTGTCCAGCATCTTGGTCTTCTCCTTGATCCACTGCTCGACTCCGTCGGCCTCGGACATCAGCTTGTACAGGCTGAGGGCGTCGAGGAGTCGCTGCTTGCGCAGCTTGGCCAGCTCGGTTAGCTCCTTGTACCTGTTGTCGATGGCCTCCAGGCGCTTGTCCACATTCGCCTTCTCCGCCTCGTTGAGCTTGAGGCTCTCGGCCTGCTTGTGCAGGGCATCGATGACCTCGGCATAGTTCTTAAGCTCGTCGGCGACATCCTTGTGCTTCTTCAAGAGCGACTGAACGTTGGCCTCGTCGCGACCAACATCCTCGCTGGAAACGATGCGTAGGGTGTCCAGCATCCAGTTGTCGACGTCGTCGGCATCGGCAAACAGCTGGAAGTACTCGACGGCGTTCTCCAGACGCTGGCGGCGATACTTGGTGAGATCGAGAAGGTGATCCCACTTCGAGAGGATCTCCTTCAAGCGATCCTTGATGCGATCGGCCCCAAAGTGTCCCTCGGTGATCAGCTCCGCTCCGACCTTGGCCACGTTCTGCAGCTGGGGATCGTGCGAGGTGATCTCCGATTCGAGGGCCTTGTGCTTGCTCAGCATTAGGTTGACGGTGGTCAGGTCGTGGCCCACCTCGTCGGTGGAGACAATCTGCTCCTTCTCCTTGATCCAGTTCTCCTCGTCGGCGGTATCCCAATAGAACTGCCAGAGCTTGCGGCTCTCCTCCAGGCGGCTGCGTCGCTCGACGGCCAGGCGGACCAGCTCCGCGTAGGCATCCTCCAGCTGTTGGACGCGCGACACAATGATCTCGGGATCGCAGGGCTTGTACGACTCGGGATCGTCGCTGAGGAACTTCTGTGAGTTCTGGACAACGACCTTGACGCGTTCCCCCAGGATATTGATGTCGGCCTCGACGAGGGAATGCTTCTGCAGCAGATCCTCGACGCCCATCAGATGCTTGCCATAGTCGTCGGTCATCAGCAGCTGCTTGATCTCCTCCATGTTGTCCAGGATGTAGAGCATCTCCTGGAAGTTCTGCTGCAGCTGCAGCGAGATCTCCAGGCGCATGCGACGTGCTCGGAGCAACTCGAGCAGGTATGTCCACAGACGCATTACGTTGTCCTTGCGCAAGAGGATGCGCTTCACATCATGATAACGCTCCGATTCCAGCTCATCGCAGACAGCCACTACGGCCTGGACACGTTCCTCGTACGCAAAGATATCGGTCTCGATGGCCTCGTGCTTCTTGGCCGCCGCCTCAACGGCTGCCAGATCGAAACCGAAGTTATCCTGGCTAACCAGACGCTGATTCTCCGACAGCCAAGTCTCACGCATGGAAGCCTTGCGATCGAAACGGGCGGCCAGCTGCTCTAGCTTCTCCTGGCGGATCAACTCCTCGCGCAGGGCCAGCTCGCGTTCGTGTTCGGCCTTCTCCAGGCGCTCCCACGCCTTGTTAATGTCCGATATCATCTTGCCCTCCTTGGGCGTGTACGGTTTCTGGTTATTTGCCCGCATCTTGGACTGCAGCGTAAAGAGGAGCACCTCGAGATTGCCCTTCTCCACAAACTTGGGCGGTTTCTCGATGGTGCGATAGTTGGAGAACTGTGCCAACTGACCCTGGACACCGACCAGGGAGTTCTCGAACTCACGCTCGCCCAGCGACGTAATGGTGGTCTCGATCCACTTGAGCAGATCGCTGGTGAAGTGCTCATAGTCATGGACCATCTTGTCGTTCTCCATGGCAATGCCAACGACCTTGCCAATGCGCTTGCCCTGCACCGTCTCCTGCTTGAGCTTGCTAAAGTAATGGTAGTAGGTGACAACGTACGTGATGATCGATTTCTCATCGGGATGCTCGACAAAGACATCCTCGGCATCGAGGAGCTTGGCCAGGCCCAGCTTATCCTCGGCCACGTCGAAGGCATTGTTCAGATTGTGGATGGCGTTCGTCTTCGAGAGCTTCTCGAACTGGACCAGATCCGGACGGTGTTTGTGGATGATGGCATTGAAGGCGAGGCCGTCGCGCCACGATGTCGTAAAGTTGCGAACGTTGACATTGTGATAGCCGGCGGTCTTCATCTGGCACCACAGCAAGAGGGCATCCTTGGCCGATTTGGTCTCCTTGTTGTCCACCTCTTCGATGGTTATGTCCTGGATCTGGAAGCGCAGGATGATGGTCCAAATCAGGCCCAAATTGAGGGAAGCATTGCCATCGACAATATCGTGCGAACCGATATTCTCCAAGTGGACACGCTGCTCGCGAAGGAACTGCAGTGCCTTGTCCACATTCTCCAGACAATGGATACGCATCTTGCCCTTGGTGGGCTTGGGCAGTCGCTCGCCGGATAGCACTTCCAGTAGCTTGATCAGATGCTTGCCATCGCGCATATCCACATAGAGATCGGCAATGCGGCAGTTGACACGGCACAGATGAGAGTTGACCCATTTGGTGAAGGTCTTCTTTTGGACACTCTCACGCTCCTCGGCCAGGGCCTTGATCCTCGATCGCTCGAAGAGGCGAGAGCTGCTGTTGCCGCCATCGTACTCGTACTCATCGATGTACTCGTTGCCGGGACCCTGGCTGGGATCCCAGCGAACAATCGAGATGTCCGTCGTCATGGTTGCGCTTCCTCGAGTTCAGTTTCCACAATGGATTCCGTTTAAATTGTGGCCGAGTTAAGTTCTTAGCTTAGCTTAGTTAGTTCCTTAGTTAGTGGCTAGTGTGTGTGTTCGTTCTCGTTCGATCTCCGGGAGCGCTCGCCTCTCCACTCTCCGCTCTCCGCTATTCGTTCGTTCAACCAATGTCCTTTCAAGTCCAAACCGAAAGTGTGTGTCGTCGCCTTCACAAGAGAATCACTGAAATGGGGGAAAAAGCCGAGGAGTTGGCGGTGAGAAAAGCGCTTAGATAATTGATGATTCATTTTCGGTTCTTTATGTATTTTTTCTGTATTTTTCGGCCTCTCTCTAGTTCTAGTTTCTCTCTCTTATTTTGGGGGAGATGGCGTCACGCGGGGTCATCGCTGCCACAATGTCCGATCGCAATTGTCCGACTTGAACGCGATTACATCACACCGGGTCAAAANAAAAAAAAAAAAAAAAAAAATAGAGACGGTATAGTGGCTACTGTCTCCCCCAACCGAAACCGAAATTGCAGGAAATTCAATTCACAAAAAAAAAAACGAGGGCTTGTGGGCACTGGAATCGTCTGTATGTATACCGAGTAGCTAATTAACCGAGTAGTTCGCAGAGAACCAAAGAGGTTATCACATTTAAATTGATAGTTAATTGCTAATTAATTGATAAATACTTGTGTGGGAAAATCCTTGACTAATATGTATATGCATTTTAAAGATCACTAGGATTAGATCATGTTTTAATATGCAGTTTGTAAGGGTTTAGTTTTCAAATCAATTTCGAATCAATTTCAAATCAATTTCCAATCCAATCTAAATTTATTATTTGCTTTCCTTTATTATATATTAAATAATCTTATTTCAAATCAAGTTCAAATCAATTTCGAATCAAATCAATATCGAATCAAATTCAAATCAATTTCAAATCAATTTTAAATTTATAAGTTGCTTTCTTTTACTTATTATATATTAAATAATCTTATTTCAAATAAAATTCAAATCAATATCGAATCAAATCAAATTCAAATCAATATCGAATCAAATTTAAATCAATTTCAAATCAAATTTAAATTTATTAGTTGCTTTATTTTATTTATTATATCATAGTTAGCTAGAAACCCTCAATTTAATATTGTAGTTAAAATCATATTAGGAACAAATTCAAATCAATTTAAAATCATTTTCAAATCAATTTCGCATCAATTTCGAATCAATTTTTAAATCAATTTCAAATCATTTACTTGTAGTATTCCATGGCAATACAAAATAAATAAAATATATTATTTGCATCACATATTTCTTAAAAAAGCTGTTGAAACTTGTTCACTTTGATTTTTTTTTCTCTCTAAAAAGTTTAACAGCTTTATCTCATGATGTCATTTTAAGGTGTATACAAAAAATGATAAGCGAACTGAATTGAGGGGCTTAACTTGGGTCAATAAAAAGTAGTTATATATGTAATACATACAATACTATGTATAAGCTTTATTCTAAATTAATATATACAAGTATAAGCTTCGAAAATGATTAAATTAATTCCAGCTATATATTATTACTATTATATATTATATACTGTAAGTAAGAAAAACATTTCCCTTCCATATAATCATCCCTAGATGATTTATTTTTTCAGCAAAACCAAACATTTCACTCGGGACTGGGGTTTTTTATATGCACTAAATGTCTAGAAATATATGTATGTAAATTCACTTGTCTATTAAATGGCAAGGCCTTGTCACTTTTTAGTGCTATTTTTATGACCTCAGCTATGATGGGACCCCAGCACAGACTGAGCCCAGTTTCCATTTTCATTTGCCAACTTTTCGCTTTTTATGCGGCTGT
>JAEIIF010057067.1:0-13405 GCA_018874455.1 Drosophila trapezifrons | reverse complement strand
TCATTAGAGGCTTGACAGCAACCATAGGATTTTACGTAAGTGCGAGCTAGACGACTATACACACTTTGAATTTATGTACATTAATGAATTAATCTCTCATTGAAAGTGCGTATCGTCGTCTTGCTCGCACTTACGTAAAATCCTATGGTCGCTGTGAAGCCTCTAATAAAAACTCTGCTTAATGAAGTTTTTAATACAGTATCATAACACCATTAGAAGGAGGAGGAGTCTTCAATACTAATTCAAAGTTACGTTAAAAGATATTGGAAAAAATAATAAAAATAAAAGACTGTCTACTATAAGAATCACGTTATTAAATAACCCACCCAAAACCTCCCAAAATAATGAAGCTCAAAGACAGCGGGCTGATGTTGTTATTTTGTGCATTTCTCGTTTATTTTCGAAGTATCGGTTTCATATATCTTTGGCGCAGAAAGTATTATATTTTTAAAGCTATGAGTTGTGTTTGTAGGCAGAAAAAGTTGACCTTTTTGTTGTTTTTTTAAATATAAAAGCTATTTCCATTTAAGTTTTATAAAGCAGTTCAAAAACTACATTTTTTAAGTAATCGTTGTTTTCGATAACAGGTTTTTATTTGTGTTTAAGCCTCTGCCTTAATGCGAAAATTTGAATACAAAAATAACTCGACTTACTACCAAGTATGACTGACTGGACAAAAGCTTCGAAGATTTAGCTAGATTTATTTTGAGTGAGTCTCTTTTGTGTTCTCGGACCTCTTACAGAAATATCTTCTCCTTGTCGCAGCTCCTAAAGTATCCATCGTATTTGCTCAGTTCCCTGGCTGTGCCCGAGGTGGTCACCATGGCGGGGAGAGCTCTCAAGAAGCCGTGCAAGCCGGACGGAATCGGGGGAGTCGGTGGCACTGACAGTCCACATCGATTGTACAGGAAGGGCATGATTCCGGTAACATTGGTGTGCAGAGTCAGCACTGCCTCCAAGTCCGACTCTTGGGCGTGCATTAAAAACTGATTGTAGGCACTGGATGGTATCATCCCGAAGTGATCGAACGAGTCCACATACGCCTCGGTGTCCCGCTTGTAGTTCTCCAGAAAGTCGCCCAGCAGCTTGGCCACCATCGCCGACCGGGCCTTGCTGGCCACCTTGAGGTTTTGCATATTCCGGAACACAACTGGCGGCTTCACAGCTCCTCCGAATTTGTTGAGAAACTTGAGGATGATCTTCTCGTGGTTGTCTTTCGGATCCTCGGTCAGGCGGCGTAGCACCGACTCCAGATACAAGCTGAATGTCTGCCGCGCTTGAAACTGTGTCAGCTCGGATCCATTGGAGATCTTCTTAAGCATCACCTTGCGCAACCTCCGACCCTCCTCCTCGCACTTGGCCACCGCCGCCTTCTTGACGAATGGAATTTCCGAATCGGTCTCTAGGGCTCTCTCATATTGCCAAATGCGGTTCTCCTCCGAGTTATCGTCCCTGCCATGCCGGCCAGCATCCTGGCAGTATAGATTTAGATGCAGCATTTGGTTGTAGTTGTGTTGCATTATCGGCGTTTGGAATGTCTGACTTTGTACCGTCGGCGTGGAAATTGGAATGCCAGTGCCAGAGTCTAGGAAGTTACCATAACGCTGCATTGAGTCGTCCGTGGGGAAAATGCGTACGAATCCGCCGCGGCGGGAATACTGTTGGCGAGCATGGCGTAAAATACGCTGCTCTTCGCCGGTAAGTTGAACCTGAACACTCGGGGCTGCTGCTCCCTTCTTCTTCGATTTCTTTGTCTTCTGCGCGATGGCGACGCCGGCGTATGTGGCCTGCCTTTGGCAGCTGGAACTGCGCTGGAATCGCGACCATTTCTGGTCGTAGTGAGATCTCATTTCTGGACTATAGGCCGGAATGCCCACGCAGGTGAGGAGATCGGCCATCAGGCATGACTTCACCTTCGTGTCCAATGGACTATCCACGCCCATTGATGGCGATAGATTGATTTCTAGGAGCCACGGCTTCAGTGCGTTGTCTATTAATATATCGAATCCGTACAGCTCGAAGCAGTTGTTGCCATTAGGAACGAACATCCTGCAGGCGGAAATAACGGATTGGGCACAGGCTAGGACAGCCTTTATAATCAAATCTTCTATATTCAGCATCAGCTGACGCGTATCACAACTCTGGAGTTTCAGGTGCCTCAAAAGGGCCGACAACGTCCACTTATGGCCCACATCCTCGTCCTGGGCATCGGAGCTCCTAATATAATCGGAATGGTACTTGTTAATGCTATAGTTGCAGAGGTGCATGCAGGGATTCCACAAGTTATCCGCATGTCGGTCGTATTTAACTGTGGCCAGCCGCACGATGCCCTCCTCGTAGAGATAAATAATCAGGGGATCGAAGGACGTCACTAACACGTATACACGTAAATCACACTTGTGGCCGTCGATGCATAGCGGGTCCACAATATACTTTGACACTAGCACCTGTTCGTCCTGTGGAATTTGGTCCGGCTGAAAGGAATAAGTAGTTTTTAGATTTTGGTTTTAAATCTAGAAAGCTTGTATCTAAATTACCGAATTGACTATAAATATTCCCCTTCCTCGGCTAGATGCTGCTGGCTTCACTATCCAGGGTCCGCGATGTTTGTTATGCGCCACCACCAGATCCCGGGACTCTATCGGCAGAACAAAGGATTGAGGCACAATATCAAAATGCTTCATGCCCCGCAAATGTTGCATGCGTTCGATGTTCTTATAGAGCCTGTCCTTTCGAGTAAGCTCGTAGGATCTGCAAATGTTTAAATCACATTAGTACATAGTTAAGAGTAAGAGGTATTTGCGGTCACCTTGGAAAGTGATTAACCCTCTGATACGGTGCCAGATTTCTCACGATGTCTAGTTTCATGTGGACACCAGTCCACAGCAAGTTAAAGTTATTTTCACCCTGCGATTCTGTAAGGCCATGGACATTGAACAGCTTCCTCAGCAACTTGGTTTCCGTTTGGTGGAATTTGTACGTAATATTGAGCTTGAACGCAGGCATGTTGACGCCACACTCAACCTCGTCCTCGCTTGTCACCTCCGGATCGTCTTCGCTCGCCGTACTGGATTTGGTAGGTCCCAGGGAATCGTATCCACTTTCCTTCGACATCTCGTCCTCAGCTAATGTTAGATTAATGGTATTCTGGCTAGTCTTAAGTACTCGCGATTTGCTTTCAATACTGCGCGAAGGCTCGGCTTCACCTTCGCTGGAAATGGACGTATCACTCGAGGAATATCGGTTAAGCATCTTCTTGAAGGGATTAGAAAACTTTAATTTATCCGATTTATCACAATTTTGTGGGTTTTTTAATAAATAAATCTTTTGCTGCGCGGAGCCGCCGCTCAGAGCTTCGTTGCTACAGGCTGGCGAAGACGTTTTCTCTTTTCGGCATAAAACGTCATCTTCCCTGTCCTTGGACTCCAGCAGCGCCTGGGCGGAGGACTTCTCGGACAGGGTCTTGCGGGTTTTTGGATTGAGAATGTTCGTTCTAAAAACCAGAACTGCGTCGCGGGAGCCCACCTTTCCACTAGTAATCCAATCATCTTGCTTTAGATATTCTAAATTGGTTCTGTATATGCCATATACCGAAACAAATAAAGTATTAATGTTAAAAGAAAACAGAACACGAACTTAACACAAGAAACATTTATTTTGTGACACTTTAAAAACTTTACAAATGAATAAAACACTTTAGTCATACAGAGTTTTTATGAATAATGCTATGAATATAATGAATGTATGGCTTGAAGCTACAGAATAGATGTTTCGTTCTAAAAATACTCAACTTACGAAGAACTTGTGAGTGCTTCACACAAGGAAGAAGGCATAACGACTTCTGAAAATGCGAAATAAATATATAAATAATAGTTCGTCATGCTAAGTTCTTTGGTTTACTAAACCTAATATGGTAGCGCTGATCAGTGGCGTAGGTTTAGTACTTTCTAAGAGGAAGAAGGGGTCTCAAGACTTGTACGGCTGAAAAAGAAATAGTCTCGGGAATTTCTCAAGAAGGGGGAGTAATTTCCCTCTTCCTACGCCACTGACGCTGATAATGCATTAGAGTTAAGGGGAAAGTGCTGTAAATCTGGTGCCTTTGCGAAAATGGATTGTAAGGTTCCTTAACCAGTTATAATTATGTGAGCAAGATTTAATTGAAATCGAATTTATGACACTGGGTGTTTTATTTAGTAAAATCCGCACCTTATCAACTATTGAAACCACCGGAAATTGCAATCAGTTTAGACTTTCAGGAAACGACACTTTATTAGGGATCACCCTGCCCGTGACGAGCAGAACAAAATGAATAACTTATAAAGAAGTACATTTGATTTAATTCGTACCTTTTTCTACAAAAGAGAACACCCCATCTTAAGAGGTGCCGCCAGCATTGAAGCAAGATGTAGATCTATAATAAATACGATATTTAGGAGTGGAAGATATTGGGTTTATTCTAAGCGTTCGTAGCGGCGATATTGTGTTGTTCTCTATGTCGAGGACTAAGCTATTTGCTCGCCTAAGAACTAACTGAGGGAA
Source organism: Drosophila trapezifrons (assembly GCA_018874455.1). Classification (NCBI taxonomy): domain Eukaryota; kingdom Metazoa; phylum Arthropoda; class Insecta; order Diptera; family Drosophilidae; genus Drosophila; species Drosophila trapezifrons. Next base: position 8,866 of record JAEIIF010057067.1, on the reverse strand, counting down.
TCGGGGTGATCTGAGTACCTTAGAGTGTAATATTCATCCCCAAACGTTCTGCCGTATTATGGATTAGTTTCATCAGTATACTGTGTAGACATTTATTGAATCCATGTTATCCTTGGTAGTACAATTTAAGAGATTACAATTTTATCCATAGACAATAGCTGCAGTTGTGGATCCAGCTTCATTTAAAAACCACACATCCTTTAAGCACCGTCACCGTGCTTGGGTATGGCAGACATTCAAAGATCTTGGTTCGTTACAATCCTCCGTATGTATTATCCACGTGCTGTTTAGTCTCAGTTACAACTTAAGAACTACAGAACCTGTTTCCGCCAACACATATTGCACCAGCCTTAATTTATTTTTATTTTTTTTAATTTTACTCGCTTAAGTTTTTCTATTTGTTTCGAGTAGAATCTTAAGCTTTGTTTTTAAAAAATTATTAAGGTTGTCTGCCGTGTCACTGGAATCAGGCCTTCTTATAAAAAATACAGTTTTATCTTAAATTGAAATATTCTTTTACATTTTCTTGTTTTATATTTATAATTATTATTACTTTGTCGATACTTTTAAAATGGAAGTTAGCTTTCTTCGATCCTGATAAAAATTATATTTCTTAGTCAGCAGGCGACTCGATCTAGACATGACATTTTTCTGTTACGGCCGAAACTGGAGCAATGGATCTTTCTTTCTGCATTTGGAACGATAGGACCATACCAATTGATCATAGGTTTTATTTTTAAAAATAAGGAAATGTTTCTGGTGTAACCTCACTTAGTTACCACCCTAAAAATGACTGTATAATTTCGGTAAAAATCACATTGCTATATGTATATGCTTCCATAGGGACTATCTGGTTAAATACGCCTAGTTTCGTTGTTTTTCATGCAGTTTCAATATATTAACTTCACCAAAAATATTATAATATACCAAAATACATTGTAACATAAAAAAAAACAGATATTTTAATATTGTAGAATAATGTAGGGATGTATTTTTTGATCTACAAACTATGTATGTATGTTTGATATCATCTGAATGATTAAAAACCAATGTCATGAATTATGAAGTGTGTTTATTTACATTACATTGTTCAAATGTTGTACAGATCTTCAATGTATATGTAGTTGATTTGGAAATGGTGTGATTACATCATGAATAAGAGGATGTTAACTTCATTGGGTGTTCGTTCATAACTCTAATTGTTTTTTAAGCTATTCATTATCATTTAAAAATTCCTCCGATTAGTGTTGTTGTTGTTGTTGTATGATGGATTCAAATTGGTATTGAAGTTGAAAAGCGACGAACTGCTTATGTTGTTTCGCAGAACGCTGCTGCTAGGATTCATCGCCTGTGTCCCATCGCCGAACTGACTGCTCTGATACGACGATGACGATACGCCGGATCCAAATCCACGATCAGTCGAGAACGCGCTTGTGGTGTTAGGTAAGTTGTTAGTGTTCTGATTATTAAAGCGAGCCACATTTGAAGAGTAGTTTTGACCAGTACTGTACATACTGGTCGTATTGCTCGCATTGTTCGCGACATTTAAATTTCTAGCTGAGTGTTGTGTCAACAAGTTGTCATTGGTAATGGGGTTCGCAAGTAAGGGAGCCCCACGTGCTGGGGCCACCGAACTTCCAGAGTAATTGCTTGGTAGATTTCCCGAGTTTCTTGAGAGATGAGTTCCAGAGTTGCTGGAGAGATGATTTCCCGACTTGTTGGGGAGATGATTTCCGGAGTTGCTGGGGAGATGATTTCCCGACTTGTTGGGGAGATGATTTCCGGAGTTGCTGGGAAGATGATTTCCAGAGTTGCTGGGGAGATGATTTCCAGAGTTGCTGGGCATATGAGTTCCCGAGTTGCCTGGGTCTACCACATCCTGACGTTTCTTTTGCTCAATTATATTATAAACTTGAAGAATTTTCTGCAATTCTTCGCGATTAATGGATGTTTTGCCCTGGGATACCAATGACGAAGCCAACTTGGCCGCCAGTTCAGTTTTATCCAACGGCTTTTCGACGTTTTGCTGATTTCTGTTCACAATTTGCGGCGTTTGCTTGTCAAATGGAAGTGAGGCGGTGTGCCTGGGACTGTTGTATTTGCTGGCTAATTGAAGCAAAAGCTCTGTGTCACTAATCGCCTTCTTCAGAGCTCGCTCCTTGGTGGGATCATAGATCTGCGAAATCAATAGGCCAGTAAACTTTTCCTTTGCCGTCTCCAAGATGGAACAGTTTTCCGATGTCAAGGTTAAAGTATGTATTTTCTCTGGGTAAAGTTTCTGGACCTGCAAGGCCTTGGCCAGCATTTCGGTAATAAATGGCCCCAAGCTGCCAAGGTAATCCTCCAGGGCAGTTAAGAGGCGCAAGACGTGGATCACATTCGGAGGAGCCTCCTCATCGACCGACATTTTCTGGACCTCCTGCTCTTTATTAGCCACTGGCTTGTTGTTTATTACGGGGGCGGCCACAGCCTCCTTGACATTTACATGATACTTCTTATTGCTCAATTCGTTGTTAGTCATCGGTAAACACAACCTTTCGCGGCATTTTACTTTGATATTCTCAATATCCTGGTTATATAATTCCTCAAGGCGAGCATTAAAGAAATGAATCCATTCGTTTTGGAAATTGTACGAGCGATGATTAACGCCGGAGAGTATAAGCTCGTCCTTGCGGCGCTTCCAGAACATTTGCCACTCGTTTTGATAGTTCGGATGCTGCTCCGGGTCGGACTTGTACGTCTCAAAGGAGGTGTTTAGCTCACGAACCTTCATATCAACCATGTGCCGGTAGGCCTGCCATATGTCTCCATCTCGCAGTGGAGACACTGACCAGCGCTCGACATTCCACTGCTTGTTCTTCATTGGATTCGATGCCACTCTCTTCCTCTGCTCAGGCGAAATGGACCGGTTGCGCTTCGAGCCTCGGGACTTTTGGTTATCACCAGAGGAGTGTCTAGTATCCCGGAGGAAGTTCTCGACCATTCGCTTGTGGGTCTCATCGTCCAGAGCGTTCGAGACATTGGTCGGCACAGGCATGTTCTGGTAGCCCATGTAATTGGAAGCTGGAGGTTGGGGGGACTCATAGGTGGGACAAATGTAGGGATTGGGGTTTTCCATGTTTATAACCGACTGTATGTTGTTTCGAGCATTTTTTATCAACAGATCCACCTCTTGCGAGTCCACGACATGCGTAAAAGAGGGACCCACCTTCTCCGAGGCGTGCCATCGGTTAAAGGCCTTGGAAATCATAGTCTGACGATCTTTGGTGAAAAAGTGTTCATAGCATTGGAAGGATGTCTTTCGGCCATGATGCGTTTCAATGGCCATTGCCAGCTTGTCGAAAATGGGCATCATTATCTTGCAGACCTCGCTTTCCGGCACATTGGACATAAACTGGCGGTACTGGCGCATTGCTGTCGGATAATGCTTGTCGAAATACTTCAGACGGTGGTTGTATCCCAACAAATGGTTGTGCATAGTCTGCTCGGCCGATGTTATATCGCACAAGCAACATAGGTAGCGGATATTTGGATCCGTCAGGCTCCTCACTATCTTCAAAACGTACTCAACCCCAACGAGCCCCATAATCTCGTCTTGATGCGACTTAGACTCAAAGGTAGCGCCATCGCTTCTAGCTGGCTTGTTCGCTGTACCACCATAGGATGGTGTTATACGCGGAATCGTTGCTCCGCCATAAGGTGTTACACCCTTTTCAGCATTGGGACGGACGGTAGCCACGGTATTGTTGCTTGGCACTCTTTGTATGGGTACAAGATTTCTTGCCCCTGCTTGATTAGGCTTCGGCTTTGGCCCTGCCTGATTGGAGACAGGGGTTTTCAGAAGACCTTGATTGGGCATATTTTGTCTAGGAGCTGCTTGATTGGGCATATTTTGTCTAGGAGCTGCTTGATTGGGCATATTTTGTCTAGGAGCCGCTTGATTGGACATATTCTGTCTAGGAGCTGCTTGATTGGGATTATTTTGTTTAGGAGCTTCTGGATTGGCCAGCTTGGCAGCTGCTTGATTCGGACCTGCTTGATTGGGTTTATTGTTCCTGGGACCGGCCAAGTTCTTTCTACCCTCTGTTGGCTGATCCTCATCGATAATGATGACATCGTTGTCGTTGCCATCTGATTCAGGCGTAGGACTGATCAGTTTTGCAAGCGGAACACAGGAAATCTTGGTGGCGAGTGGATTTTTAACTATGTTTGGATTCTTTGAATTCGATTGCTGCCCAGTCTGGCCTTGTTGTGCTCTCTGTTGACCCTGGGGCTTAGTTTGACCCTGTGGTGTTTTCTGTTGGGTCTGTGGCTGCTGCTTCTCTGTCTGAGACTGCGGTTTCTGTGACTGAGGCTGTTGCTTCTGGGACTGAGGCTGTGGCTTCTGTGACTGAGCCTGTTGCTTCTGGGACTGAGGCTGTGGCTTCTGTGACTGAGCCTGTGGCTTCTGTGACTGAGCCTGTGGCTTCGCTGCTTGTGACTGTGCTTTTTGCCCAGGATTATTCGGACCTCCTGAATTCTTATTAGCGTTCGATGAAGCCGCCAAGTTGGGCCCCTTTTTCATCCCCGAACTCTGAACAGACTTGTTCGCTTGGCTATTACCACCACCAGCCGCATTTGGGGTAGCTTTCTTTTGTGCATTTCCACTTGCATTAGAAGTATTCTTCGGTGAGGGTTGAGCCCTAACGGCTGCATTTCCAGCTGCTGGCTTGGCCACGTTGTTATCATTTTTGTTTTGAACCTTATTATTGTTGGAAGCAATCGGATTTTTCAAAACGGAAGGAGAGTTGATTTTGTTGTTGACGCCGGCAGCTGGCTTGGGAGCACCACCGTTTGGCTTAATTCTTATTTGCAATTGCGGAATACCTATCACGAGTGCGTTGTGTTTCTTGCCACTGAGGTGACTGAACAGGTTTTTGTCGCCAAATTGAACCACATTGCAGGCATTGCAATGGTACTTCCTGCCGTCCTCATGGCGGGACACCATGGATTCCCATTTCTGCGACGGAGTGTGGCGGAACTCAAATCTGAGCACCTCGTCCAATGACACTGTTGACAACATCTCGAGAAATTTAGTCCCATCTATGGGTTTACTTTGTGCAATGTTCTTGGCATCCATCATGTGTTCGTGATACCTATAAACATTAATCAGTGTTCATGTGGCTCGCAGTAAACTAACACTTTCTGTTTCGATTTGGTTATTCGTATCAACTGATACTAATTTGAGTTTTGATTTCAGCTATTGAGTGGCTATAAAATTGAAGGAAAAAAAGCTTTTATATAAAATTTATACAAGTAACAAGCCAAAATTACTCTTAAAAATATTATTCGGGGTTTTTCTATTGATCTAAAACAGTAATTATATATGCTATATTTCTTAAGCTAACAGGAAACAAGAAAGCAGTTGTCGAAAATGATATGTTAGATTGCCGAAAATCATATTTCAAGTCACAGAATTTGTCGTAGGACAGGAAACATCTTTCGGGCAATTAAGGCATATCATATTTACATTAAATTCTATCTAGAATTTCTCCATATCACATGCATTCAATTTATGAAATAGGAGGAGCACAATGAGCTCTAGTCCAACCATTGTATTCGGTTTAAATACAACAAAATCAGCATAGTAAAATGGGTGTCAAAGGCAATTGGATAATAGAAGCATTGGACTGGCTTTTCAAAGAGCGGGAGGTAGCGGGCGGCATTGCCTCAAACTTAAGAATTTATGCGGGGGTTTTAATAGAAGTAAACGCAGCTCTAAGATCACTCGTTAAGAGGAATATATACATTGGTATTGGCTTCAACATTCGATCTAGCCATATTCTGCTGGGAATCTAGATAAAAATTATTATATGAGATACAGATACGAGATTAGTTATCTATATAGACCGTTGTGACTCCCTCGCAAATGGTAAAAAAAATAGGTTGCACGAACAATTACGTTCAGAAAGGCGTACCATCCCTTTTAGTATTTCACAAAAAGGTCGACTGAATATGACAATGATTACTTTGCAAAAATCATTGCCTATATATAGTGCTGCGACTAAATTGACCATAAAATAGTCACTCTTTCTTGTTGTTTAACAATCAATACTTACAATAATTAAAGCATATGTAGTTTAAAGTATTAAAAAATTATTAGAATATGATAAAAAGGGATTGAAGCGTTTCCAACTCTTATAGAGCATCATCTTAAACACCGTCAATTCCAATGGGGATTGAATAAGCCGACCAAGATCCCGAGTCACCAAGGTACTTAGGTCACTTCAATGAAAAATGTAAAAAGAAAAAAAGTATATATAATTGATCACGACTTTTAATATGTCTTTCCATTTGGGGAATTTTACATCAATCGGACAGCAGTGAGGATTGGAAGCCCTTTAGGGAACTGATTACAGGGCACGTCGCTCACAATAAATCTTAATAGAAAATAAAGAATACAAGAGTTTTACTATTTTAAATAGTAAAACTCACATTAGAAAATAAATAGAAATTAGAGCCGATCTCTTAAAAAATCTTGTACCAATATAAATAATGTTCATATTGGGTCGGACCATTTTTTATAGATTTATTTATCTCAAAATATATGCAGAAGCATACTATTTTTTGAGAGCGATTGGGAATTTATCACTTAGTGCAGTGGTGCCCAGGCAATAGGCAATAAATATACATGTTTGAAATAGAAGTGGCTAAATATGAGAAAAACATAGCTAACATTTTTTGTAATATTGCATGAAGGCCAGATTTAGCCACAAAATTACAATTTGACTGCACTGGTGCGTTGAGCGTGTAGCGGTAGAGGCCGGGCATACTTGCGAGTCAGGGCTGTGGGCACCACTGCTTTAGTGTAAGCAGTGTATGCCTTTAATTTAAAGCAGAGATCAGCACACATACGCTGACTTTTTAGATTTTATTTGTGTGAATAAAAGAAAAGACGAAGCTGGGCTGCATATATATAAAAAAAAAAAGGCAGCCGAAGACGTATGCCGAAGCTAAAGTCGGTTAGCCATAGCTTGATATTGATAAAATATCATATTATCTTAATGTGAACTTAACATTTGTCGAATCGACTGGCCTTTATTCAACTTAAAGTGAGTTTTAGCCTTAGTCGAGAATTGTGAATGAGAAAGTGAATGGTTTTAGCAATACCCCGCCAATTTTTGTGGATATTATATAATTATTTCAGTCACTCCGATTCTGGATGTGAATTTTTAGTAAAAACTTAAAAAATAAAGTTTAAATTCCATTTTAAAAACATCTTCCCAAACTTTTAGATATTTAAATTGTCAGAAATTCGATAGGAACATGTGCATTTTTAGAGATATTTGATATTTAATCGAAACCACGAGGTATTTCAATTAAAACTTAATTTAATTGAAGTTTTTTTTTATATTTTCCAAAGTATGTATGTACAAATATTTGAAATAAGTGCAAATTGCAGCTACGAGAAAATCCAAATCGCAGACTTTGCGACATCGGTTTTCCAATAATTTGCTGACTTAGCTTTGTGCCACATTTTTTTTCAAAAATAAATTCGGAATAGATAGGAGATTCTCCCCTTACAGCTTGGAGCCTCTACTTTATCAGCATTTTAATCGAGTTCCCAATTTCAGATATCTATTGTTTTTTCTTCGTTTTGCATATACCATATAAAGTTGAGGGTGTAAAAATAACAGTTAGGCCTGCATTACTTGCGAGAAGGGGTGGCGGCAACAACCCCCGAAACTCGGATAACAATCCAAAGCTAACATATGCAGGTAAAAACAAAACGAGGCATATTATTGCCTATATGACCTGATTATAATGGAACCGTCGATTTGTATGCGACAAAAATCCAAAAAAGGAGTGAAAACGACGTCAGGAAATGACATCATGAATTTCTGATATGGATTTTAAAGCCTTTTTCTCTAAGAAACTCGTCGCCGGAAACGGTATTTGCGATTCCAATCGTAGTTCCCTGCAGTCTCTGAGGTCAAGGTGATTCCGCATCCGAGCAGGGAAGCGTAAAAAGACCGTAAAACTCAGAGCGGAGCTCCCAAAAAAAAAGGAACAAAAACTGCATGTCGCCAACGAGCGTGTTATTGATTTTTTTGTTTTTGCATGTGTCCCGGCCCGTGTTCATGTGAGAAAACCACTCGCAGCCACACTAGCGAGCACGCACTTAAATTAGCCTTATGAATAACTTACTCTATATCGGGACTCGCACTATCTTATTTTAGACTCACCGGCGAAACGCAAAGGCGACGGCCCCTTTACCAATTGCGATTACTAGAAGAGGCTCGTGCTCGTGCACCCAAACCAATGGCCAGCCACTCCAAGATCCCAGTCCTCCTTCCTCTCGTCGTCTCTCTTCGCTGCTACTCTGCTCCGCGGCTCCGATTCCTCTCACGCATACGCAAGGGCGCCAATTTGCGCCGGATTCGCTTACAAAATGACAAGGGGAATTTGCGCTAACTTGAATTTGTTACTTGCATTTAGGCCGAAGAGGACAGAAAATTTCGATGGCAACGCATCAAAGAAACAAATGACAGATGGAGTGTTGCCAGAAAGAAATGTTGCTTTCCCCCTAAAAAATCTCAAGCGGTCGAGATTACCCCCTAAAAAATCCAGTTATCCCCTAAATTCAAAAATAGCTTGGGGTGTTCCCTATACGTCTAACTGAATTTATCGAACGAAGAAATCGAATGGAAAACATACATATTAAACTTTTCGATACTTTCAGTCAGTTAGTGACCCGGAGGCCGCTGAAAGTATCGTCTAACTGACTGAAAAGTCAGTGTAGCGACAGATATTGACAAATTGTAAGGCTTTGGGTTGCCAAATGATAGGTTTAACAGTTTAAAGTCATTAGAGATAAATAAGAAGA
>JAEIIF010057063.1:0-15431 GCA_018874455.1 Drosophila trapezifrons | reverse complement strand
TTATCTTTTCCGGACAGATAGCTGTCAATCAGTTTAACAGGGACGGTAGAAAACGGCCCTTAGTAATCTAACTTAGAAGTCTCTTTATTGCACTCTGAGATGAATAAGAACTCTTTCAGCAATAATATTATTATTTGTTTAATATAGATTAATAAATAAATATAACTGATCCCTTATACTTATCCAATTTCTCCCTGTGCAGCGACCAACAGATCGGGACCCCGCGACTCATCCATGGGAGGTGCAAACGCCTCAACGCAACTCGATTTGATCCCAGCCGATCCATGGCAGCCCGGCCCATCCGAGCTCACGTTCTTGGCCATGGCCCGTCATTATGAGCCGTCACCTTGTTGTGTAGACATTGGCCATGGCCACCGCACAGACGCAGACAAAGATGGAGATGGAGATGGAGCCGGTCGGCTGGGGCAGGGGCTGGAACTGCTAATCCGGTTCGACTGCGGCGGCGGCGGCAATCGCTGGAGTGAAATCAACTCGTTAACTCGTTACCAAAACTGATCCCATTTAGCGGCGGCGCATCGCGGACCGGCGCCAGTCACACAGCCCCGGGAGATACCCTGCACAGGGTACTAGGAGAGGCCTACTTTAGGTATTATATTTTATATTATATAAGAATATATCTGTAGCAGTTTTGTGAATGAAAATGCAAAGTTTGTTCGTTTCATTAATTAAAATAAACCAAAGTATTGTTGTTCAACGAGATTAATCTACAGATTGCTTTAACCTTTACTTGCTTTATTTATATTTAATTTGTATTTATTTATAATCATAGCGCATTCCCCGAGCGCCTTAACTGGGCCAAAAACCGAGAACAAAGCAGGCCAGGTTGGGGAGGAGCTTTGGCTTTGGCTTTGGCTGTGGCGCATTCGCGTCATCAGCATCATCATCGCCAACACCTTCATCATTATCGGCGGTGTCGGCGTCTGTGCCGGCGTCCTCGGCCGCACCATAAGCCGTGGCCTCGGCCCTAACCCTAGTCCAGGCCAAACCCATCCTTAACCCATGCTCAGCGCCCGGGGCGATGGCTGCTGCGGTGGCGGCGCTGCTCTCTCATCGGCCGCCCCGAACCGCCGCCAATTGGCAATTGCCAGGTCCCGGTGCCTGTTCCGATCCCGATCCCGATCCCAGGCTGGTGATGATACACATTGACTGTTTGGCTGTGGTGTTGAAGGGGTCCGGGGCTCAGGAGCTCCTCCAGCAGCTTCCGCTCGGAGCAAGACGGGCAATATTGTTGCATTGTTATTCTTATTGTTATTCCTCGGGGACGGGGAGAGGGACAGGAACAGGGGCAGTAGCTGAAGGATATCGGAGTCTCTGCGGCGGCGGCATCCATGTTATTAACTTATTTCCAGCCAATAAAACGGCAATGAAGCGCGGACGGCCCAGGGACGGGCCAGGGTGCGGCGGCACCGCAAATCAGTTCCCACAGTTATTACTTTTCATAGGCTCAGGGGCTGGGAGCAGCTAGCTGGCGTGGAAGTAATGCGATGTCGAAGTCGGAGTCGGTTTCGCACCGAAGGAGTGGAGGAGGCAGGGACTGGGAAGGAGGCGATGGCGCCTCCGTTTGGGATTGCTCGTTGATTGGGCTTGACCGCAGAAAGTGTCAAATGACACTCTGCCCGGGGAGGGGGTAATCAGCGAGGTCGGACAGGATGGACTCGAGTCAGTCAGTCTCTCGGGCAGAAGGAAGCCCGGCAAGTGTTGATGGCGCCCGCTCGCCGAGGGCTGATTAATGCGCAGCCATTAATCTCGGCCAGCGATGGAGTTGCCGTTGGAGGAGGCCCCGAGCCGGCCCCAGAGCGAGCGACGGACCACACAGTGCGAGATCGGACTGTAATTGCGGCCACAGCAGCCGCCGATCGGATCAGATGGTAAAAACTCACGAAAAACAAAACCCCGCAACGGATGATAATTATGTAGAATGATAGTTCCTTTCTCGTTCGATCTGATCCCTCCTTGTTTTCCCTTCTGAAGTGTACAATTTCACAACATTTAATTCAAGATTTGACGGGCGAGCAAAGGGGCACATTGAGAGGCGAACAGGTTCCAAGGCTCGGCATTGAGCGACAGGTACACACTGGTCCCTGGTCCCTGGACCTTACAAGACCTCCCGCACATGTAAAACATGCCGATTCATAATTCCGCATTTTGCTGCTTAAAGAGGAGCGAGCCGAGTGGACGGCGGAGATGGGGACGACGATGCCTCACACGGAGGCTGACTGACAGGCCATACAGGGACACGGACAGGGACTGGGACTGGGACTGGGACTGGGACTGGGACTGGGACAGGGACAGGGACAGGGACTGGGACAGGGACCGAAGAGCGACAGGCGACGACGAGGACAAAAAAGTGCACTGGGGACCAACGGCAATCGATAAACGGGGACCACCCGAGAGCTTCTTGCTGGAAGGCCTGAAGACACTTTCTACTGGACAATGCCAGGGTTCTCTAAGCTGGAATGGGAGAGCTTTCTGCACGCTTCATTCCCAGGAACCTTCTAGAAGGGGTGAACTCCAACCTTTCTGGGAGCATGAGTTAGAGTTAGAGTTAGAGTCTATCTCCCAGTTACCTCTTTTTTTGAGGTATTCATAGGTGACTCCAAAGGATGCATAGAAAGCCTGGGCCTAGTCCTGGCCAGAAATCACAGATACTCACGCACACTCGTCCAGGCCACGCACACTCTCGCCGCGGCGAAGACAAATGAAGCAGCGGCCAAAGCAGAAATACGATAATTGAGTGCTCATTTGTCTTACATGCGGACAAGGGAAGGGAAGGAGACGGAAGGGGAGAGGGGCAGGAGGGGCCGAGGGAAGGGTGGTGTTCAGGTATTGTATCTGAAGCTCTGTATCTGTCCCTCAGCTGCTGCACGCGTTTTAATGCCCACATTGAAGTCTTTATGACAGTGGGATTTGGATCATGAAGGGTAAAGGGAAAGGGAATGGGCATCAGCAGTCCTGCATCAGTGTATCGAATGTCCTGACACTTGATTCCGCAGGAGAGCAGGCCTGGCAACCATCCATCGTCAGAGGTAAAAGTATCTGAGCTTCGGCGATCTCGGCGGCACTGCGTTTCCTTGCCTGGCTCCGCATAATTATACACATGTCAGCTGTTTGGGCCACATATCTCGGCTTGATTTGATTTTCCTCAATCGCAATTGTTTTGTAATGTCATGCCATGTCCCCATGTCCATGTCGATGGCATGCACACCGATGCAGCGGCAGAAATTGATAACCAAGACTGGTACTGACAGTGGCAAGTGCAGCTCGTAGCTGGTAGCTGGTATCTGGTATCACTGGCGGCCCATTCGATGGCAAATTAATATAATTATCGTTGCACGACCGGAATTACACGGCCGGCAGCGCAAATGCCAGGCCGAGAGTCTCCAGAGTCCGAGTCCGACTCCAAGTCCGACTCCAAGTCCGACTCCGCGTCCAAGTCCGAGCAAATAAACAATCAGAGAAACGGCTCTGCTCGGCTCGGGTTATAATTAACGCCACAAACGCAAATATTAAGCCAGCATCGATAGCAGCAATCTGCCAGTCACTCAGATCGGTATCTGGATCTGCGGGGACTTGTATCTGCATCTGCATCTGCACTTGTGGCTCATTGCATAATTAGAAGGGGTTGGGAGGAGGCACTCTCCGATCTGGCTTCCCCCGGGAGACCTGAAGGTTGCCTCTGCCGTGTCACTCTCAGTTTTAGTTTTCGGCTTCCAGCTCAATCACTCGGCTTTGATGTCTTGATTGAGCTGCCAAATTGTGGCCGTGCTGCGGCTGCGACTTGTTAGCAAAGCCAATTAAGTGCAATTAAGGCAAAGTCGGCCATAGACGCAGAGCCAGGCCGAACACCTGATACCTCACTTCTTCGGGGGCCTAGCCTTCAAATCTGCGATGCACAGCGAGAAATGCTCGACCACAGAGCTGGCAATAGATCTAGGAGTAATCTCTTATTGCCTCAGTGTACGTCTGTCGCTGGCAAAAGTGTGTAAAGCTGACTTAACCAATTTCCGATCTCCGAGTTGATTGATTGATACTGCAGTTGATGCTGATGGGTGCTAGGTGTTGGGTGCCGGAGCCAAATCGATGATTAAAAGTTGCCAATACGCTAACGACTCGGTGGGGATAGCTTACAAAGGAATTCTTGCGGTGTAACCGAGCTCGGGATGAGCGTATGGGGGCCACTAATGCCAAATTGCAACTGGGCAGTGGGAGTGGGAGTGATGCCGATTGGAACTGGACAACCGAGAACTGCGACTTCCACGCCGACTCCGATTCCGAGTCCGACTCCGGCTCTGGCAGCTTCTTGGCGGCAAAGTCGTGACTTACCCTCGCCGCGATCCGATAACCGCAGCTGGGAAAAGGAGAAGAGAAAAATGTACCCACCAGCAGGATATATTTAAGACCACAAAAGACCACAAATGTGTTGGCCCGAAGACGAAGACGAAGTCGAACTCGAAGTCGACGACTGCGATGATGATGATGATGTGGCACAAACCCGAATCTGAGTCCCAGCCAGAACCTGGGCCTGGGACTGCGACTGAGGCCTTGCAGTTGATTAAGCGGCGGCAACAAATTTGCATATTTCATTGAGCAGTTCAATCAAATGGAGGACAGCCCAGCGAGGCTGAAACAAAACGTGGCCAGCTCCGCCTGCCAGTGGCCGGGAGTCGAAGCTGGAGTCAGAGTCACAGTCGCAGTCGGCGACAGATTCAGATTCTCAGTGGAAGAGCCAGACGCGGCGCAGGCATTTCTGTCGCTGGTCGAGATGCAAACGGAGCGATTAGGTCCGAAATAACTCATTCATACGCAGACCAGGCCAGACCAGGCCAGACCGGGCCAGGTCACCCTCTCGCTCCTGGGCCGGCACACTCTCTCGCTCTGTCGCCCGCCGCTTAATCTGCGGAATGCCATCGCAGGAGCCACAGAACAATGGCTCTTGGAGCAGATGGAGCTGGAGCAGCAGCAGCTACAGGAGCAGGAGCAGGAGCAGCGTCCAAGATGGCGAGAGATCAGCCATCGAGCCTGCCAAGATGGCGATGTCGCAGTCAGCCCCTCGCGGCTCCTGCCGGCTCCTCTTCCTGCGGAGCATTTGCATAAGAGCCCACACTATCTGCATCTCCTTTGCGCGCACCGGCGATCGGAGGCATCGCCAGCCCGCTGTCCCTCTCTGTCTGCGGACCGCTGGAGCGTGCTTAATGCGGGCGGACACTAAGCCACGTGTGAAATTCAATCACCAGAGCGGCCTGGCAGTCGCAGTCGCTCGCTCTCGCTCTCGCTGGGAGGCAGTGGCTCGAATATCGCCATCGTCATCGTCGTCATCGCCTGGACACCTCGTTAGGGCCTCGAGAAAGGAGCACACACAAGGAGCAGACAGGAGCGGAAGGAGAGGAGACCGCACAGCGGCGTGGGGTCCACGATTCCATGGTCCATCGTCCCTCGTCCCTCGTCCCTCGTCCATCGTCCGCAAACCTAAACGAAGCGAGCCCCGCTTCAGTTCGGTTTCGGTTTCAGCTGCGGTGTCGGTTTCTGTTTTCATATTTTGAGGTTCACCGATGTGTTAACAGGCGGCGGCTGTCGCATATTAGGCGGCCTAGCCAACCACTCAGCACTCTCCACTCTCCACTCTCCACTCTCCACTCTCCACTTGCCAAGGACCAATGCCAGGGCCAGGGCCAGGCCTCGTCCTCCTCCTTGGGGGCCCCTGGCAACTGTCACGTCAAGCTTATAAATTAAACACACAGCAAGTAGGAGCCAAGGCGATACCCTGAGGCCCTAAGATCTTGTTTTACTTGAGGAATTATATAGAAATGTTAACTGTAATATTTACACAAAAATATATATTAACAAATAACCTGCTTTGTAAGGCTTTCTAAATAAAGTTTGGGAGGTAAACTGTATCTATGTTAACTCCCGGTTAGTCCTAAGTTCGAGTTACAGTTCTGTCAATCGCCTCTTTGTATAATAATATAATTTCTAACATATGTTTATAGTAGTTCAAGACTACAGTAAGTCCTCTGAGAAGACCTTATAATTAAGTTCATGGAGAAGCCCAGAAATATTGCAAAATATATTAATTTCTATAATATATTTAAAGGTCTTGGAAACACACTGGCTAAGATCCTCTTTTCTCCATAACCGGATAGTGATGTATATAAAAAATGTTCTTAACTCAACTTAACACAGAAAATAACACATTCAATAGGAATATTGCACCAGAAGGAAAAGGACAGCCTATAGATATTAAAGGGTGACGACTCAGGTGACTCAGCACCGACTGAACAATGCCCTTAGAGCGGAGGACTTGCAGGGCATTCCTTGCCTGCATGCCCGTGCTCGGGAAGGGTGCCAGTCCAGGGTTCGTCTTCGGACTCGGGATCGGACACGAGAACATGAATAAGCAGCCGATCGAAATGAGCACAAGACAAGATAAGCAGATAATTTTCTAGCCCCAGCGACTCTTGGCCGCCGGCAGAGCGAACAACAATGGCCAGGCAGCAGGCAGCGGCTTCGACGACTCCAAATTGGACCACAGAGGCTGCTCTCCATCTCTATCTCTTTACCGTCACCGTCACCGCCACCGCCACCTTCATCTCGATCTCGTTCTGCCCCCAGCCTGCTCCGCGGCTCCCTCTGACCCAGTGCCTGGTACCCTTAACAGCGACATGATGTTTTACAAACCGGCGAACGGCAACCGGCAACGAGGGCTGCTAATAATTTGTGTACGCCGACGGAGGAGGAGGAGAAGGAGAAGCAGGACCGGGTCCCGGCTCGAGGACCGTTCACAATGGACCCGAGGCCGAGGCGTCTGGCAGAGGGACTGGCGCGAGGAAGGAGTGTTCGGGCCATTGTCGTCCTTCGATTCGTGCTAAACGTGTTGTTGCCAAATTGTGAACAAGATTCATTCATGTTTCAACACATTGAGCTCTGCGGATCTGCGGATCGGCGGTCCTCGTCCAGTGTCAGCCCAAGAAGTGCTCCGTTGCCGGGCCATCTCGTGTGAACAGACAACGCCGCCGCCGGCCTTTTATTCAAATCGCAATGCGAATTCGGCAGAATGTTTAGACAAACTAAGCGGCTCGGGATGAATGAAATGAATCCGGGCAGACGGTAATTAGGGAAGCGAAGCTCCCCGGCCGGGGCGGGACAATGCGAGTCGCTAGACACACGAGACCCGCTGACTCACCTGGAACTTTGACCCCTCCCTGGGAAGGGCTGCCAACCCCCGGGCCTCGGTTCTGGGCCAACCGGAAACGCCGACATTCCAGCGGCATTCCACCGCAGTTGGCCGTAAAAGAACACAAAAAACCAACGACCAGAAATAAAAATAAATAAAAAATCAACGAGCGGGGGAAATACACGAGAAGTGCTGCCTGCTTTCATTTATTCTCCTCGCCTGAAGATGTTTCTTATTATGAAATTAGACTGAACATGGCAAACGACGACGACGACGACGACGGCCACGGCGACACTTGGCTGGCTCTCGATGAATGAAACCGAAATGAGAAATGAATGATATCATGGGCATTGTTAGCTCGGCCCGGGTCTGGGCCCAAGACCAGCTCCCCCAACCGATCTCGATCCCGATCCCGATCCCTATCCCTGTCCCTGTCCCTATCCCTGTCTCTGGCCCAAGACAGGCCCTGAGCCTGCGGGTCGCTGTCGATCCCAGGGCCGCAAACGAGATCAAATGCGATAGCGCCACAAAAACGAGCCACCAGCAGCAGCAGCAGCAGCAGAAGCGGCGGCAACGTGTTGCTCATTTAGCTGGCAGCCCAAACGCGGCCATAATTCAACGCTTTTGATAACTGCGTTAGGTTAGGCACCATCCAGAGCTCCTCGGCTCCCGAGCTCCGTTTCAGGCCCAGGATCGACGCGCGTCAGCACTTAAAGGGAGCCGGGACCTAAGAGAGAGAGAGAGAGAGGCCTCAGAGCCGAGACCCAAGCACCTTGGTTCGAAATGTATTTGCTGGGTTTCTTAAAGAGATCATTTGGTACTGAGATTTCCAGTCCCTGATCTGAGTACACCTTCTGCTGAACATCAGTGGAGTAATAAAAATATTATATTACAAATGAACTACAACTACCTGTTCATAGATTACACTTACTACTTACATGTTTGTTAATATCAGAAATATCAGAAGAAGGTCTTTCACCTTAATCGCATAAAAAAACAAGTAGGAAAGCTACTGTAGAGTGACGGACTGTGAGATACCCGGTACTCAAAGCATTGCGGGTGAAATTAAAAGGCA
The DNA here is from genome assembly GCA_018874455.1 of Drosophila trapezifrons. Taxonomy (NCBI): domain Eukaryota; kingdom Metazoa; phylum Arthropoda; class Insecta; order Diptera; family Drosophilidae; genus Drosophila; species Drosophila trapezifrons. The sequence goes on along the minus strand of JAEIIF010057063.1, from coordinate 7,164 downwards.
CATGGACTTGGAAAAAAGACAATATTGACAATATTGAAGGCAAGTGTTGCTAGGAGCATGATGAGCAACACCCAAAGAGGGTAAATGCTGCTAAGAACATGTTGAGCAACACCTAAAATAAGAAAAATGTTGCTAGCAACATGACGAGCAACATCCAAACAAGACCAATGTTGCCAAGAAAATGTTGGGCAACACCTAATATAAGAAATATGTTGCTAGGAGCATGATGAGCCATACTTAAAATAAGAAAACTGTTGCTAGGAGCACCCAAAAAAGATAAATGTTGCTAAGAACATGTTGAGCAACACCTAAAATAAGAAAAATGTTGCTAGCAACATGATGACCAACACCCAAAAAAGATAAATGTTGCTAGAAACATGTTGAGCAACACCTAAAATAAAAAAAATGTTGCTAGGAGCATAATGAGCAACACCCAAACAAGATAAATGTTGCTAAGAACATGTTGAGCAACATCTTAAATTAGAAAAAATGAGTAACACCTAAAATAAGAAATATGTTGCTAGCAACATGACGAGCAACACCCAAACACGATAAATGTCGCTAGGAACATGTTGAGCCACACTTAAAATAAGACAAATGTTGCTAGGAGCACCCAAAACAAGATAAATGCTGCTAAGAACATGTTGAGCAACACCTAAAATTAGAAAAATGTTGCTAGCAACATGATGAGCATCACCCAAACACGATAAATGTTGCTAGGAGCATGATGAGCGCCACTTAAAATAAGAAAAATGTTGCTAGGAGCACCCAAGCCAGATAAATGTTGCTAGCAACATGATGAGCAACACCTAAAATAAGAAAAATGTTGCTAAGAACATGTTGAGCAACACCTATAATAAAAATAATGTTGCCAGCAACATGCTTGTGCTGCCAACACAAATGTTGATGTTGCAGAAGACAAAGCATGCACAGAAACTTTATTGTTAAATAACTTGCATGTTTTTCATCCGATTTTACTGAAATTTTTAGAGCACGTCCGCACAAAGGTATTTATTTCATATTTATGTATCTAAACCCGAAAATTACCCTATGGCAACCGAGTATAATAAAGATATTTTACCTTAATATTACTTACCGGAACAATGCTCTTAAGAAAAAATTGTCTAGGAGAATGTGTAGAGTTCCAGGAGCTCTAGAGAGGTATTTCCATGTGAGCAGATACTAAACTACACAAAGCTGTGTGCGCTTTATTTATTAATTAGCACAAAAATTACTTTAATCGATTAAAAAAAAAAATCAAAATATTAAAAAATCTTGGAAATATTGAAGAGAGGAAAACAAAGAAGAGCAAGAACGAATTTTCGTCAGAAATGCATTATTCAGTATGACAATCGGAGCAATATTAATATCATATTAAGGATCGTAGCTCAGATCTCCCGTTGTCCCGGCTCTTACGGTTTCTCAAGGTAACTTAAAATATGCAGAAAATAAGAGTTTGAGCACAATGCTCTTCCAGGTTTTAAGCTCCAACTTATTTATCTAGTAAATAAATTAGTAAGACTAATAATATTAGTAATTATAAGTAACAAGTAATGTTGCCTATATGATTCTCAGCCGATTTCATCCACTGTGACGTGGACGTTGCTGTCGGCCTGCCTGGCTGCTCGTCGCTGGCTTTTGTTGTACAATTTGATTTTGGTGTTTGCCTGGCGATTTGTTGTGTTTGATTTGCTGCCTCGCTGCCTTGCTCCTCCGTCCTGGCTCCTCCTCGTCCAGCACCAGCACCAGCACCAGCACCAGCTCCGGCTCCAGCTCCTCGTCTGTCGCATTCCAGCGGGGCCGCAGCGCAGCGCTTACATTGTTCGCTTTTTTCGGTTCATTCAAATCCTTTCGGTAAAATTCTTTTGTTTGGTGTCAAGTTTAACAAATATTTGCGGCCTCTTGTCTTGTTTGTCCCATGTTCCTCGCGTGTTGCTGCCGCCCGTCATTGTTCCCGCTCCTTGTGCCAGCTCCCCCTGCTCCGCCCCGTCCCATCCCGTCCCAAAGTGGCTGTGTGGCTGCGGTACATGTTGCGTGTGCGCGGCGGCATGGGGGCGTATGAGTAATCAGCGCCGCTCGCAATTAGTTGGCCTTAGACAAGTCGGGACGAGTGAGAGTGAGCGGCGTGGCCCAGGTCTAGCCAGGAGCGATTTGCTTCCCATGATTGGCCAAAGTTATTGCGACTGGGCCTGCCATTGTTGCAACTGGCAACTTGCAACTGCCAACTCTCTTATCAGAGGTCTCTTTCGAGCCTTTGTGCGAAATTTTTGACGCCCCGCTGCGTGAGTCGCACAAAATGCCGCAAGAGTCGCCGCTGCCGAAGGCTGTCCTCGGTGGGGCAGGCCCCCCGGTGGGGCAGGGAGCTGGCACTGCTAGCCAAGATGGAGACCGGCGACCGGAGACTGGACACTGAAGACTGGGTCGAAGTGCCACTGCAGCAAAATGAAACCGTAATTGTTTGTTTATTGTGGCTCTGAGGAGCTGTTGCTGCTGCTATCGCCGGCTATTGTCGCTGCTGCTGTTGCATTGTTAAATGCTAAAGTGCTACACAATATTTATATTGACATTGTTCGCAGCCTCAGACGGTTCGAAACGAAGAGTGGATGCCCTTCCTATTGAACTAAATGGGATATATATGAAGCTGATGTAATAAGGTTGGCTTTCTTAGGGCTCAAAATGTTGTATCTTGAGGAAAACACTTGATTCTTGATCAGTATTGGTTGTGCGTAAGTACCCACTGCCACACAGAGCATCGTGGAGCAGGGCAGGCCGAGATTAGCATCGGGGACACAGACACCCTCGCCGGCGCACAGAGGGGAGCCGGCAATGTGTGGCACTGCAGACACTTCAATGGGCCTCGAGGCTGCCTCATGCTGTGGCGCTATGCTGCGATTATGGCCACGGATTAACTTCCTCTTTTGGCCATCATCATTGGGGCTCTTGCTGGCTGCTTCTGCTCCTGCTGATCTCCGATATCCGACTGCCGAGTGGCGAGCTTAGAGCGCTGCTCTTACGCTTAATTATATCTAATTCGGGCGAACCTGGCCGCCTCTTAGGCGCTGCGGCGAGTCCGCTGCCGGTGCTTATCGCCGCGATTACGCCTACGTGACGGGGCGGCGATAAGCAGCCCCAGCCGGGCTGGGACCCGGCGGAAGGCCCCTGAAAACCAGGCCCGGCAAGCCTAGAACTATGCAACGCCCTCACATATTTCACCGTGAAACCCCTGGCATTTTCGCACCTGATCTTTGGAACTCGACGAGTCAAGCCAGTCGCTTTATTCTCACTTTTCCACAGAAAAGCTTTCAAGGCAATTATTTTTATGAACATGAAATCTCACATTTAAGAATCTCGCTTAATAATTCAAAGAGTAGAACGATTTCTTATTATTTTAATTGATATTAGAATTGCTTATGAAATTAAGGGTAATATATAAACTTATAGACTATGTCAGCGGTCCGCACGGCACTATCCCGCGGGATAGGAAATTCCTCTGCCGACCCTCTGCTGCTAAGTCTGCTTAATCAAGCGTTTTTTAGAGGTAAATAGCTTTATTTTTTAGTCATAGCTTTATTGTTTCTCATATCTAGCCACTGGATTTTATACAAGGTTGTTAATGCAGTCTTATTTATTTTTATGAGTGCACACTTTGTTAATTTATATTTATATATTGTGGAAAAATTTAGATTATTTTAGGAATTCGGTAAGAGAGAGCTATATTCACTTGCTTCAATATTATCTTTGAGTAAAATCCATTAAAAGGTAAACTGAAAATAATAATAAGTGCAAGGACTTTATTATTTAAGGGTCTCTTTTGTTATTATGTTGATATTGACCCTTCCCTCTTAGATAATGCCTTTTAGATAACGTTTTATGACGAGACAAATGAACATCTCTTGAGATGTGCCTCATGGTCTTGAGAATATATCCAAATTAACCCGTTTAACTATTCCTTCAATTACTTCCCAAGGAAATTGAGGTACTTATAATGCATTATTTAAATCAAATTAAAGGCCGAAGAAAGGAGCTTCTATTATGTAAATTAGCATTTTTTTTGCTCCTCTTTAGATTACTCATACTTATGTCCAACACTCTCTTTTGGCACTCAATGTGGCTGCCTCCCTGTCCGTATACCTGGGCAGATCTAACACCTTATAACACCCCATAAATCAAGTGCTTAACCGTTTTTTACGATCGCCGAGGTTCGCCAAAGCCCCGAACCTTTTGGCTAAGCTCCCCTTTGGCGGCGGGAGCTGAGCCGGCGGCAAGGTCAGGCCAATGGCTCGGCTCTTGTGCAACCCCTGACATTGAGAAATGGAGGAACCACCAGGCAGGAGGAGGCGGAGGTGGACAGGAAATGACGGCTCACTCGGCCGGCATTCAACTGCACATCCTCTGCGAGAGAGCCGGCGGCGTCGGCGTTGACAGTTTCAGCTTCAGTTTCAGTTCCAGCTAGGAGTCGCAGTCCAGGCTGGGTTTTCCCATCGTAGGAGGCGGCGGCAAAGTAGAAACGGATTCCGATAGCCGGCCAACAATGCACCGGAGTCGTGTTAATATAAACGTTTCGAGATTTGACAGAAGAGAGAAGACAGAACAGAGACGAGGTCCAAGCGGAGCCAGCGACAATTTCCGGGAACTCCATAAAAATAGCTAAACGTGCAGGGGCCGCCCAGAACTGCTCCTCGCCTGGGCCCTGGTGCTCGTCGTTGGTTGTGGCCCTCCCTAGCCTCTCCGCCTCTCTGCCTCTCCGGCTTCCCTGCTCATTTCATTTCAATTGACCGACGCTGGCATTCTCTTCTTTGGGAAATTCACTTTCATCTTTTCAATAGCCAGCCGATGCGAACACCCAAAGGCTGCAGGGACGACGATCAGCTGTGGGTCCTTTAATGTCTAAATTCTCTTTGCTCGATTCCTGATGTGTCATACCGCCCAAGCGTTGACCTGCTGCTGGGCCCTGATCCCCTTAGGCCCTTTGTCCGCTGCAGCCTCCTAACTGTTTCGGCTCGTCGTCCTTTTGCCTTTCCCTCGCCCTCGCCCTCTTGCAGGCTCTTTGTGAGCCGTGTAAATATTTTCCCAGCATCCTGCAAACGTTTTGACAGTTTTTATTAGATCAGAAACCGGCTACAAGTGGCGTGTGATAAATTGCGGCCAAAACGCAGCTAAGCAGAGAGATGGGCCAGCCCAGATATAGGAGGAACAGGGTCTGGGCAGGGAAGAGGGATCAAGTGTCGCTCACTTGGCTTCCCTTTTATTGTCCGATAAGTCCTGACTTTTACGCACACAGACACACACACAGGAGTGCCAGCAATTAGGCGGTCCTAGATCCTGGCTCTGGGTCCCGGCACTTGAGACTCTCAGCTTAAGGCGATCGCTCGAACTTACGCATTTTAATTACATAAACAATGGGCTTCTATTATTCACTCCGAGATGGGTTCTCGTGTTTGTCCAACAGTTCCCGGGGACACCTCGAATCCCCTGCCAAGTGGGTCTCTCTTTTTTTGGCAAGACCATAACTTATCATCGAGTGTCGCTGCCTGTCCGGGTCCGAGTCCGAGTCCGAAGTGATTGATGGACTGCCGGGCCGGCACACTCACGGCTGAAATATGCAGGATCCCAGCGGAGATCGATGGCCAAGCGGCTGCCAGCACAGCAGGCCAGACGAGAACCGTCTCTCGGCCGGCTCGGCCATTCGGCTGAGAAGGCCCAGTTGGAAATTTCCAGTCAACAATCAACATTCAACAGATTGCCCCAGGACAGGATGCAAAATTCAAGAATGATCCGGAGGGTGAACGCGAGTCTAGCCCGCTGTCTGAGCCACCACCGGCGACTGTGCCGCGACATCGACGAGCTGGACCGGCTGCTGTTCAACGACGAGTTCCTCCGGGATCCACGGACCCAGTGGCTGCTCCAGAGCCGCCAAAGGGAGGCCGAGGGCATGGACATGGAACTCAAGCGCAGCCAAGTGCGTCTCCTCCTCAGTCCGGCCCAGGAAGCCCTGTCAGGTGAGTGCCTTCCTCTTCTTCGGGCTGGCAAAGCCTCATCTTCCGTGTTGCAGGATCTTCAAGTGACTCGGAAGGAGGCTATCAGGGGACGCGCAGGAACTCCACATTCCGGCAGCCGAGGAACACGTCCGAGAAGAGCTTGCCACGTTGCTAGCGGAGGGATCACAGAGGACACGCACAGTCAGGAATCCTGCAGACATCCAGCTCTGTCAGAGATCCGCAGGATGTCTGCTGGAATCCGTTCGACACACACACACACCCATGTTACACAGTGCCAGGCAGCTGGCGGAGGGGAAGTCGCCGGGAGGAGCCACCTCCGCGTCCGTCTCCAGCTCCAGCGCGGCCTGGCATCCGTGCTGCTCTCGTTATTGTTATGAATAAGTTAATAACATGGCGGAAGGCTCCTTTGTCGTGGCCCAAACAACCGGCAACGCAGGCAGCGCTTATTAAATGATTGAAGCCGAGGCCTCTGGTGGGACTCTCTGTGGCCGGGCCTCAAGCTGGGGGCCCCCATAAAAAATGTGAAAACCTGGTTCTCGTTTCCCCAGCCTGCTCCTGTCCCGTCTCTCTCCCCAGCCTTCTGACCAGCGACCACCATCAATAACAGAGCCCGGCGACGGGCCCAGGCCATATTTATGATTTGTTAAGCAACGCCGAACGTGCGAAAGGATAATCACAAGCGCCTGCTGGCACGCCCCCCGGTGCCTCCGCCCCTTCTTTTCGGAGGTTCGGTGGTTCGGAGGGGTCGTCGTCGTCGTCTTCGCCGTCTTCCACGTCCTCTTCCCCGTCGTCGTGTGTGCGGCATTTCCAAAATTGAGTCAATGACTTTTATTTTTATGACTGCTCCCTGCTCCCTGCTCGCTGCTCCCTGAGGCACGGATGGATCGGTGGAACTGCATCCGAGTCCGGCGTTTTATGGCACTGCGAATTGAGCTATTAGGAGGCAGGGGCAGGGGCATCATAGTTGCGGCCACCTGCTCCGGATCAGAGCCACTCGAACTCTGACCACCGACGACGACGGGCAACGCCCCCGCCACCCAGAGGCCTCGTTGATCTCCGATCCGATCTCGTCCGATCTCGTCCACTCACCCCGACACCAATTATGCACTACACAGAAATTGGACAAATCATTTTGGCCCGGCTCTTGAGCCCCTGTCTGGCAGCT
>JAEIIF010057059.1:0-13933 GCA_018874455.1 Drosophila trapezifrons | reverse complement strand
CTCGTGTACATTGTATAATAACATGTTCACACTTAATACTAATTAACATATATGTTTACAGTTACTTAATTTAAATTCTGATTTAACCGCTTTTACTATTACGTTATGAGGGTTAAAAATTAGCTTATATTTAATGGATTTTTCTAGACTTATTTAACTAATAAATCAATGGAACTTCTTGTTTGCATTTCCTCCTTATTAAGCAGCTTTTCTTACTGGAGAATGGCTAAATCCTGGAACCTCATCGATGGGATTTATCTCTTGGATGCATACTCTGTGGCATCCTCTGATATTGTAAACTCTTTTTCCATTTGCATTCGTCAAGCGCTTCCCTGCCCCCGCCACGAACTCCAAAAACAATAGAGACAATTTCTAATGTATTCCAATCATTTTTTCTGTTTTTTTTTTCTCATTTTTGTTCGTTTTCATGGTTTTCTCGAAATGTTTATTCTCGCAGCCATCCCGTAGAATTGGATCCTCTTTTTTTTTGTCATTTTGGTTAACATTGTTTTGGTGACAGTTGCACCCGCATCTCATTTCGCTCCCCCCAACCCCTTCGGAGCCCGAGTCCTGGTGACACACGGCAGCATTTCGCCTTCTGTGCTGTGTCAGTAATTGTTGTTGCTGCCATTTGTTGCTGTTGCTGTTGTCGAGTTGTCATAGTTCTTGGCTGTTTGTTGTTTCTATTGTTGTCATAACTGTTTTTGTTTACGCTGCATATTTTTTTCGGAGGGTGCACGGACCCCTTTATTTTTTTCCCCTCCGTGTGTGTGTGTGTGCGCCATTGTTATTGTTGTTGCAACATAAATTTAAACGTGACATTTAGACACTCGACTGAGGCTCCTTCTCCATTTCTCCTCCGTTTCCCTCAAGTGCCACGCATTGAAATGGCTTCAAGGGTTGAATGGTTGCCAGGGGAGGGGACGGAGGGGCTTGGCTTGGAGGTTGTTGCGGCGGGCACACTTCATTCTTAACCTCTTCAACTTGCGAACAAAGTCAGCCTCAACCACACGCATTTGTCGTCCAATGACACATGATGGATGGCTCGCAGAGTGTTCTTCAAATAAAGAAATTTCAACGATGATAGACGCCGAGGGGCATATACAAAGGTCAGGGCACTAATATTTATTAATTTCACTTTTCCTCGACCTAAGAATAAGGAAGAATATTTGGATTAATATTGCATTTAAATGCAAGCTTCCCACACTTGGTTTTAAATTATCTTTGTAGCTAGAATGTTGCCAGCATCTTCCCAAAGAAGAATACTTCCTCTTTTTGGTCTCGCAATTCCTGCACTCACTATCTCTTTGCCAACATGAAGTTATTTGTTCCGTCTTAGAAAAAAAAAAAAAACTTATATGATAACTCCCCCAAGAGTCTTATCGCTTTTTTCGTCGCATGAAAGGCTGAAATTCTTGAGCCCCTGGGAGCCGAAAAATCTTTAGAATGCTTTTTGACAGACTCTGGGAACTTACTTAGACGACCTTCAAGTTGCCGCTGCAGCATCATGATGACGACGATGATGACGACTTGGAAACTCTTGCCAGCACCAGCAACATGCTCTACACCCCGTCTCGGCAACGGTGCGTATACGTATGCTAAACCGCCGGCGAAACCCAACGTTGCGCATACGTCACGGTGTACAAAAGCAGGGAGGGGCGGACAGCCGAGGGAATGTGGATCTTGTGGAGAGGGAGTGGATCCTTAGCTGCAGGATGAGACCAAGCGGGAGCCGAATGGCGGCGAGGGATGACTTCGCATCGAGTGCAAGCTGCGTGTCCTTATCGCTTGGCCTCCAACTTTAAAGCGCTCTCAAGTGCACTTAACTACAATAACACCGCAACGGCAGCAGCAACAGCAGCAGCAACAGCGGCAACAGCGGCAGCAACATCCCGGCTAGAGCCAAAACAGCAGTAAACAAGCCTCACATGTGGCGCTTTATTAAAGTTGATGCAACTTAAAATGCATTTAAGCCAGATCCCGGGCTCACAGCTCAAAGAACGTGGCCAACTTTTGCAATTGTGGGACTATCAAACAAAACTTTCTGCCAAAGCACAAAGCGCCGGGCACACAGTAGTGGCAGCGGCAGGACGACCGGGGGGCTCCCGGGGAGGAGTACTGGGATTCGGTGGAGATTCTGAGCTGGGAGCAACAACCAAAGTGTCATCATGACCAACATCCAGCAACAGCAACAGCAGAAGCAGAAGCAACAACTACTGCACATGAGTTATTGCATTGTCGCCGGCGTCGTCATGGTTGCTCTTCTTCTCCATCTTCAAAGCCGGCCCCTCCCGCTGCCACGCCCGCGTTTCACGCCGCCGCCCCTGCACCTCGCCTAACCTCTGCCGTTTTTGTTGCTGCCAGTGTTGCCCCAGTAGGGGCTGTTGTTGCCGTTGTTAGTGCCACAATAGTTGCTGTTGTTGGCGCTCCCCCCGGTCCCCTTCCCTTTATGTGGCTGTGGCCAGCGGTTCCTGTTGCTGCTGTTGTTGTTGCTGCTGCTGTCGGGTTGGGTTTTGTCGCGACAGAAGGATTTAGTGAAGCTTAGAGAGCAAAGCGAGCAACAAAAAATTATTCGGGTAACTGCAACAACAATACAGAAAAGGCAGCCAGAAGGAACAAGGAAGGATGCAGGAAGGAAGTCAAGGAGAGAGCTCGACTATGTGAGTACCCAGGGAATCAGGACTTGAGGGCTAAAAGGTTGTCACCCTGTTTAAGGAATATTTTGTTCTTTATTCAATACTTGGTTGAGTTGAGCTGTAAGTGAGCCTTAAGAAGCCCCTTGGGAACTTTGGACTCTTTCTTGTAACTAAAAACTGTACAGAAAATTATTAATAATATTAGGAAAGAGTGTACACACATCAAGTCACATATACCCACCGTTCAAAGGGTATCAAAGGAGAAGCGGGCGAAATGCAAATGCTGGAGTTCGTGTGCTCTTGGCTTAGCCTTCAAAAAGTGCGGACACACATTGACTCTCGTCTCGTGCTAAATCTCCTTACGCCGCCTCCCCTCCTCCCCTCCCAGATGCAGATACTTTTGTCTCGCGCTATTTGTTTGCACTTCAAAAGGATTTTAATCAAAGTTTTTCAAGTGCTCGCTCCCAAAAAGTTGCTGGCAATACAGCAGCAGTGAGATTTATCTGGCATCATTCACAGTGATTTAATTATCGTTCTCTTGGCCGGATTTTTGTTTCGACTCGCACATACAATTTATGATTGCTTTCGCAGCTGCCAGGACTTTAGGCTCTGCTCGCACAGGACATTCTGCGAGTCCCGGCTAATTCCAATTACTCTGCGGACGCGCAAACTTTTCATTTCATTTAATCAGCGAATAGGAAACCGCAGCCGCAGCGGAAAACTTTTCATGTTCGGGAACACTTGCCACTGCACTTTGCTCTGCGGTTGACACTCTGTCCCAGGATCCGCATCCACAACCCATGTCCCGTGTCCTGGGCCCACTCGTAGCCACTTAACGAATTTTCCTGCGCCGTTTTTGAGAGGCCAACGGAAAAAAAAAAAAAAAAAAAGGAAAAACAAATTTTAACGCCTCCCTTGATTGACTGCCAACTCGGAACTGTCCAGTGCAAGTGCTCCACTGGTCGGTCCTCGGAGTAGAGAGCGTGTCCCTGACACGAGGTGAGTGCTTAGGCTGCAGGACATTAGTTCTGGTGCGGCTACTACTCTCCGGTCACTGGTCCCTGGTCCGAGACAAGTGTCCCGTCTGTCATGGGGGCTGTGACTTGACGATGATGCTGATGGAGTTTGCTCTCAACGGTGACAGCCGGAAAAGGATACTGTTGGAAAGCCAAACTCTTGAGGGGAACACCAAATTTGAACTTATGACAAATCGATCTTCTTTATTAAATAAATTAAGATTAAGACATTCATTTGGTAGAAATAAATAAGATTTTGGGTTTAAAGTATTCAAATTGAATATAATTTCCCTTATTTTCAATAAAGAACTCCCTGTTTTGGTCTGTTTTTTATTCTGGGTTTGTAATTCTTTCGCTTCATTGGCATCCGTTTCGGTTACTGCTTTTTAACTTTTGCGTACTCGCAAAAAACTTGTTAAATAATTGGCTTTTAGCGTTTTAAGCGTTTATCCAGCCATAAAGAGCTCGCCGTACATGGAACGAGCCCTCGAACCCCTCCAATTCCCATTTGCTCCGGTGTCCATTAAAAGGCAATTTATGCGAATGCCTGAAAGTATGGCGCGCTTTTTTACATACGGAAACAGATATCAGCTCCCCCGGATAAGGCTAATTGTTGTTGTTATATCCCCTGTAAAAGGGAGTTTATTAAATTGTAAAAAATGCCATATATTAATCTGGAGCATACACATTTAACTGCAATCGATTAGAAGCGACAGGATGCAAATATAGGTCATCCTTTTTATATTTTAAGGCATGCTAAGTCACGGTTTTAAAGGGTATTTCTCTGTTTGGTTATACCCTTGAATATTTTTTAGAATCTGTTGATTTTTTGATTAATCCCAAGTCAGAAAACATTGATAAACATTTGCTAAATGCAAATTCTGCGAGAAAAAAAGGTATCAGTGAGGGAAATGATTTCGATGTTTGTCGCTGTTTTCTTTTCTTTTTTTTTTTTATTTGTGTTTGCCCAATTTTGGCCCCGAATTTAGCCAGCTTCGAAATGGGGCTCGGGCGCAAATGTAATTAAAATAGTTCGACTATACGAATCAATAAACAAATTGATTATGCAAATTTACTGTTTATTTGCATTCGACTTGCCATTGCAACTGTCTGCGTGTGCCTGCCTGTGTGTATTCGTTATCGGCCTGTCGGTGCATGTGTTAGACATTAATAGGTTTTGTTGTTCGCCCTCGGCCCCGGCCCCGTCCCCGGCTTTATTTTAGCCCCAAAATTTATACACATTTAATGCTCAATCGAAGCGGAAGTAGAAAGTTTACAAAAAATATATGTCTGTGTGCGCCGACTGTTTGTTTGTTGTTTGGCAAAAATCAACTGCCAAAGCGGAAACGGAAAGCGCATGTTTTCCATTACGGTTTTCAGGGGTCCAGGTATCGCCATTTTTTGTAATTGAGTTATTTTTTGCTGTAATTTATAGAGCTCTGATGCAATTGCCATAATGAAGTGTTGCCCATATATCCCCTTTTATCTGGTCTCCTCACCCCTCAGAGCTGGCCGCGCAAATGCATTTTTAATTAAACACGAAACAACAAACAAAACGCACATAACAATACGACAAAGTAAACAAATTAAAATCAAATTAGTGTTCAACAACAGTTTTTTTCCCGCACAGCTAAAAACGGAAAGTGCAAAAAATGTATTAAAGAACGCGGAAGAATGGGAATGTCAAACAATAGTCCAATTATATTAAATACTGCCAGATTAATATAGAAATAAATAAATAAATCTTATTGTCGCGCCTGCTTGCAATAGCTTTAGTTTCCTCTAAAAATTTGCCAAAATATTAAATATAAAACTATTAAATCGAAAGATAAACTCACCATTAAGACATCTTTGTAGTTCCTTTGTATAATTTTCTGGTTTATCAACTTCCTATATTTCCTACAAGAAACCAAACCTTTTGGAAAACGACCAATTTCTTGTCACAATTTTGGTTTCCTTCTCAGCTCAGGGAAACAGATTTCTGGCTGGCAGAAGACGTCCATAAATAGTTATCGTATCGGGTACCATCATTATATTTCACCATTCCCCCCGATTTTCAGCTCCAGCAGCCCATTAAGTCAGCGCTCCTCGTGTGACTTCGAAATTCGCTTAAATTGCCTGAGGAAAGTCATGAAGACAGCTGCCGACAGGTGGGGAGAGGTGGAAAAGGAGGGTGGAAAATCAGGGGGAGACCCCCGGGGCCGGCTTCACCTGACAGTTGCACAATGGCAAATTGTTGCATCCGCTTTTCTTTTAGCTTTTTAAATGCAATTTCAACACACACGCACACACGGCTGGGCTGCCTTTCGCATTTACATGCTGCGATTGCTCCTGCCGTTGCTCCTGCTCCCAAGGATCTCATCCTGTTTCCGGGCGATGTGCTGGTGTTGCTGCTTGCCAGCTTCCTGGAACATTGCCTCATCATCATGGCAACTGGCAACGCTCCTCCTTCCTTCCACCTATGCAGCAGCTTACGTTGTTTGCTTTCACTCGGCATCTCCTTGTTCGTTGTTGTGCTCTCATCTTCTACGGCTTCCCAGCATCTTCCTCCTGCCACTCGCTCTTCCGCCGCAAATTGCCTTTAATTCATTTTCCGCAATTACTCCGGGCCGCAGGAAGAGTGGGGGAAACTACTCTACCACTCATTATCATGCATATCCCGCCCTGGCCAACCAAAACTACCCACACACAACGAAATTCAGCTCAGGACGAGTGGAAAGTGGATTCTCATTGCTCTAATTGGTATTTCCCGACTAGGAGCTCCTTGAATTTCATAGGCTTCAAGTGTTTTTCCTTACAAAAAAACCTTAAATGGTTATAGCTAATTTATTATTCCCGCTCCTGCAGTGATTCCTTAACAATAGAATCAAGTTCTCATTCAAATTTAATAAAAGCAAAGTGAAATTATCGAGTGTTTCCCAGATAAATGTAATTATTCATCAAATTCTTGATATTATCGTATAAATTTTGTTCGCTGTGCACTTTAGACGTTTGTCGTAGGCACATTTTTCACATTCCATTTGCATGCCTTGAGGGAAATTTCCGTGTTTCCATCTGCATAATGATGAGCAGGAGCTTCCTTGTGTCCTTGTGTCTCGCTTTAAGCGCATTAACTGACCAGCAGCTGGCTGCCGCTCCTTTCCCGAGGTAGAGCGGTGGGCTGGCCCCCGACCCCGTTAAGGTCAGAGCTGATCAATGTCAACTGCCGCCCGTTGGCAGCTGGTAGTCGTGAGTTTGAGCGCGGAGTGGAAGTGGAACTGGAGTGGTCGCTTACAATTAACCAGGAAGGGATGGAGTCTAGGGACTGGCCTGCAAGGCAAACATTCAAGCTAGGTAGAGATGCCCCTCTACGTAGAACGAGTCCTAATCCTAGAACATAGATATATATATTTATATATCTACAAACCTCTTTATACAAGCTGAAATATTAAGCTTTAAAAATAATCAACTCAAAATCCGAGACCATTCTACCCCTTAAAATAATCATATAAATAGCTATTAATCCCCGCCAGAATGTGCCCATCGCTGGCTATTTACCATGAACAGCCACGAGGTGGACACGACTGGCTGGCTTCCGCTCCGCTCCCACCCACATGACATGGCAATGTGCGAGTATCTGCATCCCATCGCCATCTCCATCGGATCGCCATTGCATCGCATCGCTCTTGGCCTGCAATGAGATGCGTCGTGTAGCGGGAATTGGAAAACTGTTAGCCGTCTGAAGGTTGCCTTGTTGATATTCCCAGTCCAGAGCGTCAAGGAGTGACAGGGAGGTCCTGCTGGGCGGCCAGGACTAAGAGGGGGCGTGGCAGCGCCTCACGTTACCGCCGCTCGTAAACTTTGCCGCTTGCCTTCGCTGTGCATTTGGTCGCCATTTTCAATTTACTGACGCTGTCATGGCCGGAAGACAAATGTGGGTGAAGTGTGTCCATGTGCGTGGAGTGTGTGCTTGTGTGTGTGTGCGGTGAGTGTACACTGGCAAGTTATACCTGTAAGAAGTTATAAATTAAAGCAAATGAATTATAAGAAGAAATTATATTAATTATTGTGTCTTAGAGACATACATATCTTAGATCTTCGATGATTTTAAGAGGTTTTTAAGTTTAGATATTGTTTTTAACCGAAAGGTAGATTAAAAACTATAAATATTTTAAGATAAATAATAATATGTCAGGAAAAACGTACATATTACAGTTCAGTAATGGTCTTATGATACTGTATTAAAAACATCATTAATTAGAGTTCTCATTAGAAGATTTTACGTAAGTGCGAGCAAGACGACTATACACACTATCAATTTATGTACATTAATGTATTAATCTCTCATTGAAAGTGAGTATAGTCGTCTTGCTCGCACTTACGTTAAATCCTCTAATAAAAACTCCAATTAATGAAGTTTTTAATACAGTATCATAACACCATTAATTAGAGTTTTCATTAGAGGATTTTACCTAAGTGCGAGCAAGACGACTATACACACTATCAATTTATGTACATTAATCTATTAATCTCTCATTGAAAGTGCGTATAGGCGTCTTGCTCGCACTTACGTTAAATCCTATGGTTGCTGTCAAGCCTCAAATGAAAACTCCAATTAATGAAGTGTTTAATACAGTATCATAACACCATAACCAAAAAAAATATTTTATTAAAATTAAAATTCTTGATTTAAAGCTGGAGTATTCTTGAGATTTTCAGAATAATAAGAATTTCAAAAGCCGATCTCTTCTTGTAGATGCCTGATTTTCCTCTCAGTGTATCTCCGAGTGTGCCCGATATCTTTGTGTGTGTGTGTGGACTGGCATGTTGTGATTGCGGACTGTTGCTTCACTTGAGTGGCGGCAAGTCGGCGACCCAGCTACCGAACTTTCCCCCCCGGCCCCTTGGCCGCTTCTCCTGCCTTTTCCCCGGGAAAACGTGCAACAGGGTGCCTCTATTTTTCTTGCCTGCCAAACGAGGACGAGTACTTTTGCGTCGACCCTCTCCGGGCCACGTTCCTTACGGGTTCTTCTTCTGGGCCGACTCTTGTAATTGTTGCTAAAGCAGCAAAACGTCGACGCTGAAATTGCAGCAACTGTAATAACAGAATGGCCTCCGGAGTTGTTCCTGTTCTCCGCTTTTCACCGAGGAAAATGGAAGAGGAAAATGGCGAATGGCGAATATTTCCAGCTTGACTTATTTTGACTTTTCGGTTGCTCTTCCTCCATTTTCGCCGCAACTGCCGGCAAAGTTTATTCAACGCAAAATGTGCAATGGGAGAACGTGCCGCATGTGAAAGTCCCGGGTCGGAGGCAGATGGGGCGGGGGTCCTAGGCAGTGGGCGTGGCCACACAGCATTTAATGGCCCCGCACATTGATTTCCTGTTGCATTTCCGGTCACCCGGGTACGGAGCTACCTTACCGAAGGGCAGCTCCTCCAGCTTGTGGCACAGAAAACCAAATCGAATTTAGAACACTTCCAAGGGAAATTGGAAATTAACTAAAAGTGAGTTATTTACATGGAAAACGGTTGCCAGTTGTGCGTTCGAGCACTTTCCACTATTGCCTCTCGCTTTATTGAGTTTGATAACTTTCAATTAATTCATATAAATAATTTGGAAAACAACTAAATGTGCTATGTTGCGCCATCAACTTCTAATGAAATTAAAGCGGCTATAAATGAACACTTGAATTAAATTTATTACCCTCACGAACTGCACTTTAAAGTTGAACAGAAAATGTGTGAATTTGATATATGTTCTGTTGAAATAATATCTGAAATGAGCTAGGAAAAATATATTTTATTGCTTTATATTTATTTATTTATATTTAATATTTAATAGCTTATGTCTAATATCTAATCTTTCCAACCAATTATTTTTTATTTATATTCTTGCAAACATATTCAATAAAAGTCTCTGTTCATTCTTTCCACTTTACTTTATATTATTTACTTGAAGCTGAATAATTGCGGTTTCTCTAAGGAATTTGTAAATATTACATACAAATATTTACGCTTCTTTTATATACTCTTACTCGAAAGTATGTACTTGAATAAATAACCCAGATTGTGTGGCCACCAAGTCTGGTTTTATATTAAATGTCTTGAAATTGCCAAGTTGTGGATTCTCGAATTGTTGCTGCTAAGTAGGTCACTTCTGTTTGCTTCTGCAATGTTGACACTTTTCGGGTTAATTTTTGGCAGCTAAAATATATCATGAAGCAAGGCCTTTTAAATTTATTATGGACTTAGGCGAGGTCTACTCATTGTCCTTTCTTCAGGAGCCGCACCGCCTTGCGGCTGTCCCTATTGTCTACTTTTTGCGAACAATGGCAGGTGTCATGCAGGTGGAAGCGCTGCGGTTCAAGGCAGCCTAACGGGTTGTCCCTTTGTGCATTTTACGCGGAATTACACAGCATAAGCAGCTGACACCCCCTGGAAACAGCCCCATCTCTAGGTAACCCAACCGCAGACTTGGGTCCCCGTTCTCCCATTTCACCTGCACCTGCACCTGCTGCCGCCGCTGCTGCTGCAGCAAATGCCGCCAGCGACTCTCGTCTGCTTTGTTGTAGAAGAATTTCCCCCCTCCCGACTCAACCCCTTCCTGCAGCAGCATTGTGGCCCCAAGGCAAACACACAGGCCGAAGCAATTGCCTCCCTGCTCCTTCACCTGGGTTCCCAGCCACCCCCCGCCTCAGTTGATTTAAGCTGCACAAAAAAGTAAACAGTGCACACACGGGGCAACAAAGGGGGGGCAGAAAAGCGTAAAAATGGCGGCAGGGATTGGTGGCTGCCAGGTAAGAGCAACTAAGAAAATGCCTGCACAAAAGTAACTCATAATTAAGGCAAGTCAGCCAACCAGCGAAGGGAGGAGCAGAGCATGCAGCAGACGGGCTTTCTTCTGCCGCATATGGCAAGTGCCACGGAATGTTGCCTACTTTCAGGCGGCCTGCAGTTCTCTGCGAAGATGCGCAACGAGAAATAAGCGGAACTAGTTCCGAAACACTTATTATTATTACAGAAAATAATCTATTAAATAGAAGATCTTGAAAATATGTACGGATTTATTAGAATTCTGGGACACCAGATCTTTAACGCGTGTTTCGAATTTAAGACCTGTGGAGACATTTTCCTAATCTGTTCTTAGCTTTCTCTTAGCTAATAGATATGGAAATGATTATAAATCTGCCTTATTAGTAATTCCCTTATTTTTTCCTTCATTTGTAGAATTTAATTATAACTGCAACTCTCTGAACCTGATCCTTTATTCTATTTCATTTGGGATTTTATGCTTGGTTGCTCGTCATTTTGAACAGTTTCTTACTTTCAGTTGAGTTTGAGCAGGGGCCAATAATAATTTTTAAACTTTAAAGTATTCTGAAAAATATGTAATAGCCCCCATAAGAAATAGTTTAAATTAGAATTAATACCCCATGTTAACATTCACAGTCATTATATCTTAATGGACACGAAATATTCCTATTCATTAACACATTTATATTCATTGTCCTTATAATTAATTAGTTCCGAACTAGATCCCGACTTTCAAGGCATCTCCTTCTCAGACAGCCAGTTGCCTTGGCTCAACCGAAAAGCCACCACATCCAGCCAGCGTCTTGGGGTCCTGGCCAAAGTCGTCGCCGTAGTCGTATATATATTTTTGATATGCTTCAGCAAACACCTGCAACGTCTCAACAACAATGAGAAATATGGTTAAGTAACTGGGGATGCGGGGGGGAGGAGATGGCCAAGAGAAGTGGATGCAGTTTTTGGTGCATTAGCGGAGTGCGTTACTCCTTGCGCCTCCTGCCCGGGCCGGCTCCATTTCAGCTCTCTGTTTATTGTTTATGTTTTCGGCTGGAGCTCTTTGCCCGGATTGCTGGAAGGGATGGGGCTGTTGTTAATGCATGACTGGGGCGCATGCATCCTGTTGCCAGGACATGCAATCTGCATTCTCCGCTGGCGAAGATCGTAGGCAACTTTTGCCAAATCATGGCCATTTCTTTCTTTTATTGCTCCCATATCCTTGGACCCGCCTCTGCTGATGTATGTGCAAATTATGCGCACTGAAATGAATATTAATAATGCCCAGCGCCGTAATCCATGGCGTATGAGTAACTTTTCCATTAAGCGCGAATCGTTTGTCAATTTGCCAGCACAGATAAATCAGCAGGCGGAGCTGGAAGCTGCAAGGAGCACGGCTCGAAGGACGAGGGATCCTTGCCTTAAGCCCAATTAACCCATTAGGACAGCGGTTGCCATTTGATGCGGCAGTCAGAATGCAATTAAAAGCGTAGGATAGAGACCAGGAGAAGCCAGCCAGGCCGTTTCTCATCCTCCATCTCCTCCCCGTACTTACATTTAATTTTTATGTAAGCATCACAGCCCAAGGACGTACGGCAGGACGACGAGAAGAACCGGGACCAAGGCCCAGACCAAGACCAAGAAAAGTAATAACTGCGCATTGCCATTATTTATGTTTATGTCCGCACTACATCATCTTCAAATGTCCGCGCGCCTCCCACGCCACCGCCGCCTTGCAGCTATAAAAAACAAGTGTCTGCAGTTTAGGAAAGGAGATGGCCCATCCTAGCGATGTTACTGGCCAAGAAATTACGATTTGATTTGTTAGTCTAAAATGTCCAGAGGATCGCGATTTACAAGATTTATCGGTTGGCATTGGCTAAAACTTATCGATTTATTTGATAAATCATCGACAAAAAGAATTCACATCTTTAGGATCATAAGTTTAAAGCAAAAATTAAGAAAGAACATGATTCACAAGGGGATTAAGTCTTAGTATAAAATAATCAAAGAGACTTTTGATTTAATGTTATAAGAATTTTAAATTTAATTATAAATTAACCCATCGATTATATCAGAATCATATCATGAGCCTCAAAAACGTATTTGTACATATCGAGTTTGACTTCACAGCTTAAATTCTTTCATTATTATTATATTTATATAGACATAGCTCTAAAGCTTTGATTATATCTAATCGATATCATTCTTTTTTCAAGTTCGATTTTTATCGATACCTCAAAATGTTATCGCTTATCTAAAAAATGTGCCCCATCCCTAGGAGATCCCAGGATGAGTTGCTTGCACTCCAGTCTTAGGCGACGCTTAACTGCCGCCGCTGTGAGTGCCGTTGAACTAATTTCCGTTGCCCTGCGGCAAGGGGTGGTTCTTGTGGGCGGCGCAGGGGATGATGCTCTGAAGTGGTTTCCAGGAAGGAAGTTCGTTTGCTCGACTCGGGTCTGGCTTGTAAAAATTGCATTCTTCGCGGCCTTTTCTATTGCCCGCGCATTTGTCATTGAGGCGCTCGCTAATTTGACATAAATTTTAAATGCTAAAATGTTCAGCTGGGGCAGATGAAATGGGATGAAGGATCCGGAGAGATTCAGAGAGATGCAGCAAAAAATAGGAATATTTTATTAAAAAAAGATACAAGGATACAATGTTTCTTAGTAATAAATAATTGTTGAAGTTTTTTCCCACTTAAATTCATGTTCTTTCATTATAATTAGTAACCAAACTAATGGAAATGTCCCCAATTCAATGACCCATATCTAGTCGAATTGGATTAAGTCTCTTATTTTCTTTCTAACAAATTACATTGCTATGTAAATCTCTTTGACAGCCATCAATTGAAAATAGTCTGCACTTAACCTAATAACAGATTCGTATCAACAAATAAGGTGATTAAACTCCTTAAGCTGCTTTCCATTCTCTTCGCTTCTTCCCCATAGTATTTTCCTCATAAGTCCCCCACTTTGGGCTATTGCCTTTTCTTATTCCTTTATGTACTGTGGCTTCCCCCTTTTGTTTGCTTTTCCAGCAATTGATAGAAATTTTTCCTTTGGCCAAATACTTGTGATAAACATGTTGTAAAGTGTCCGAATCGATTAGGTTTTATGGAAACCCTTAGCCCGTCCCTTGACCAGGGCAAGCCAACCAATAAACTCCATGAACTGACCAAAAAGTTTTGACACTCGTACCGAAGGAAATCGATGGAAATGTTAGTTTGGCCCACTTTCTGCACTTGAAATATAGATTCAAGATATACAACGTTTGACTTGCTGGAAAAATGTTTACAGAATGCCCAGCACTGAGAAAAAATGCTGGACTGGAAATAAGCGAATATTCATATATACTGGGGTGCTCCAGAAATTACTAGGGTTTTGAAATCACTTTAAAATATGTCTAAAAGTATGCAATAAAATATTTTATGCACAAATTTCAGTGCAAAATTGATTATTTTTACGAAGACACATTTTGTAGCATAGTTTTAGACA